>JAVTVY010046862.1:0-24210 GCA_036873755.1 Hanleya hanleyi
AACCATTTAAATACACATACTTTATTATTATGGTGGATTTTCGGCCCGGATTAAACTAGCAAATCTATGACTGGGGTTCTTCCAGATGATTCCATGAATCCAATATTTTACCACTCCTCTGGAATACTCTCATGCGTCAGTTACCTGGAAATCCAATGTGGCGGCCATTTGCTTGTGTGGGTGCCGAATGCGCCACAAATAAATTTCAAAACGACGTGAACGACTTATTTCCCAGATTGTGACCCAGAATTATTGATAATACATGCATGCATATGGGATTGTATAATCTAACCAAAAATACCCGAAAAGTAGCCAGTCCATTCTCTAGACATATAACTTAGTCAGTAAAACACTGGTCCGGTAAGCCACATTCACAGTTTAATAGCGTAAACTCGGACTGATTGTTTCCTACTATAGTAGTAGGAAGAGGTAAATTTCTGTCACATTCTGCCGTGCCCAGAGTTAGCTGCCCCTGAATAGGTGGAGTCACGTGGAGCTGAGTCACATCCGGTGACGTCAATTCCGGGTCAAAGGTCACATATGCCCTACGGGCTATAGGGTACAGGTGTACCACACATGCTCTAAGGCGTTAGAGCTCGTTACTATAGGGCGTTAAGGCATTAAGCTAGGGCCTTAAGGCATTAAGCTGCGGCGTTAAGGCGTTAAGATGAGGGCGTTAAGGCGTAACGACGACCGTTGATGGGCATCACTGCATTTCGATGAATTAGTTTCAATTCCATGGAATATCTAGAACAATCAGAGCTTCCGAGCTATTTCACCAGGGTGTTGAAGCGTTAATCTGGACGCTGGCAAGCGTATTCCGAAAACCTGCACAGTCGACGTTCAACCGTCAACGTGGGTTATACAGCTCTGAGTGCGAACGCACATTCATCAGACATTACGATATGATGCGACACCAGAAGAATATACATGGGATTAAAGACACCGAGGAGCCCACTGAAGCAGATACTGAGAATATGCCAACTGATTCTGAGAATCCACCGACTGATACCGAAACAGAGACTGTTGAGAGTCTATCTACTGATATAGAGATTTTGACCTCAGATAGTCGGGCTTACATCCCCAGGAAGTGAGGAAGAGCCTACCGTCTAGGATGGTATTGTAATAGCAGCTATTAATACTCATGCTGCAACGATCGAGGACGCCGGACAACAGACGTACATCCAAATGCGCCCCTGCATCAGACATGACAGGAGAACAGCCATGGCGATCTATTACCAGTATACCCCGCTACCGCTTGAAATGAAAGGCGACCCCACACACGCGTCACTTTGAAGAGAATATTAGGCTACCACCCACCAAGACCCTGCAAAATGCGATCAAAATGCGCAAACAGCAAACAACAACAGCCCGTACAGTATCCTGGCCTGCCCTACGACGATTAGAACAAACGGATGAGAGCGAATATGGTCGAAGACTGAACTTTCTGAAATGGCGACTTCTGATTGGACAAGAGCAGCATCTAACAGGCAAGAACGAATATGACAGATGCAGCGCCAAATGGTGGCTTCTGAGTAGACAAAAACATACCTGAGTTGTAAACATATATAACGCGGCTCCCCCAGCTTGGGTACGATGTAACATTGGGGAGAAAATCTATATGAAAACTTGTGAACGAGTTCATCTTTCTTTCTTTCATCTGTCATGGCATGGCATCAAAATGTTATGCTAGGGCGTTGACGCGTTGAGATAAAGCATTAACGTGCGTTAAGATAGGAGTCAATGCGTTGCACGGGATTCCCCTTCTTTCGCTGCAAGTACTGCTATGCATATAACCTTGAAGTGCCTGGGGCATATCATCACCTCCGAAACTCCCCTTTCTCTACTACTCCTCATTGCGCATGCACATGTGTGTCACCACCCCTCTGGCTCCACCATATAAGAGCTTCGATGGGATACCACTCATGTTTGGATAAAGCCGGAGGCTAATGGTTTACAAACGACCTTATATGACCACTCACTCACTCACTCTCACTCATTCACCATCGTTAGTGCGTCAACGCGTTAAGACGGGGCTTGGGCACGCCTCACTCACTCACTCACACACTCACACACTCACCTCCATTCCTCCTCCTATTCCACTTCCTTCTCCTACTCCTCCTATTCCACACACACATACGCTGAGTTAAATCTACCATGTAGGCAGATCGAACATGTCCACCTCTCCCCAAACGCGCTACTTTACCCTGCGGAATCTCCCCGAGTGCCCAAGCGCATATCGCTCCCAGCCAGACTGTACTCAGTCCAATGACCTTTTTCCACTGCGCATGTATAGATCGACGGTTTTTCCACTACACACCCGTCCGGTCGGATTCTCCTCTACGAATGCTTCGACATGACACACCACACGACCCATTTGGACCAATATTGTTCCATGTCTACCACAAAACGTCAATTCCAATGTCCTTTTCCCACAATTGCCTGCCTGCACATGCGCACCATATCCCTATACTTGCACTCCACACCAGCCCAGTCCACGAGTACTTCAAACTGATACCTCACACGACCCAATCAGATCAATAGTGGTCCACCACAAACCCAAAACGTCGACCCCGATCTGCCTATGCACGACGCATGCGCATTCTGAATTTGCGAAAATCACCCGGTGGCCACGAGACCTTACCATCGTGTTCTACATTGTAAGACAGAGAAAACAAGGTGCCACAACCCATAGCAAAATCCAAAACAGAAAGAAATGACCACCCCAATACTCCTACCCCAAATATACAGTTCCTGGAGATTAACATTGAAGTACCTGGGATCTTATTTAGGGGCAGATAACTATTGCTGGACCGTCACGTGACCGGAAGTGACATTTGACCTGGAAATGACCTTTGACTCAGATGTGACCTCTGACCCGGAAGTGACGTCATCGGATGGGACGTCAGCTCCATTTGACTCCACATATTCAGGGGCAGATAACTCTGTGCGCGCAAAAATGTGACACAATTTCAACTCTTCCTACTGCTAATATGGGAATTTGGATTTTTTAAATTGCACTGTTGGTTTCAGCATGTTCAAAAAATTATCAATTATAACCGACATAACTTAAAATCGAATAACGGTACCATTTTGTGTGTTGAAAGTGAAAATTAACAGAAGAAAAAGGCGGCCATCTTGAAAATGGCGGCCATCTTGAATTTTCAAGTGGCTCAATTGCTTTTCTTGAAATATAACCTCATCAGAATAGTTGTGCCAAGTTTCATGCTTGTATCACCATTTGAAGTATTGACCCCCAAAATGGCACTTATCCGCCCCACTATAACTGATGTGAAGCAACTTTTCAAGTTTGAAGTCAACTGGGCGAACTGTTCTAGAGATACCGCGTTCACAAGATGTGGGACGGATGGGTGGATGAAAGAACGGACGGACGGCTAGCATTTTCGTGGCGGAGGACAATAACGCTCCCCGTCTCGCATGTCAATGATTTTACATGTTTAAGATTCGGGCACAAGAACCGGGTTTCTGTTTTGAAAGATCTAGCTGTCGGCAGATCAAGGTTAAACGTCTGGCCCGTCTCACTTTGTGGGGAGGGTACAACAAGTGTACGGTATATGCAAAAGTCATCTTCTATATTTTATCTTAGTTCATCGGATCAATATTTTATTCTCTAGAAACCGTGATGATATTCTGTTAAGATAAATAGAATTTAGATATATCGATCAATTCAAGGAGATACTTCCCCCTTCACGAGGTCAACCTATCATTCCCACGTACATGACGTAGTTGTGACCTAAGCTTGACGTTTTAGACATACATTGGTCAGTACTTAGAACATGAAAACGAGGGTGTTGATGCCAGATCTTCATGAGTGACAAGTAGAATGGGTAAAGGCTTTTGTAGATCTGGTTTTAATCTAATCGACAAATGTGTTTCCCGGCTTACCGGTAATTCTTCACATGGATCATGCTCAACACCACATTGTTGTTCTCTCAGCGCACATTGGGCTGTTGGTTCTGACTTCACTGTTACATCTCCCTCTTCCATAGATTCATTTGCAGAATGCCGGTACGTTATCCCATCATCTTGCACCAATGATCCTGTCGCTTGATCAAGAGGTTCCAGTTTTACTGATAAGTCTTCCATTGTCCTCTCAATTATGACAGACAATTCAGTCTCACTAAAATGAAACACAACAATCATCTTTTATAAGTGGCTTAAAGGAGAAATATTCGGTAATTCAGTTTACACGTCTCATCTCAACTACTAGATTATTTTACCTAAGAATAATGTCATCGAAAACTATGAATCCACAAAAACGATATGGTGAAAAATAATTCATAGCAAAAAAAAATAAAAATAATAATAGCAAATCTTTTTTCTTCGGCAGTCCCCGAATTGTTTCGTCTTCTTTAACCACAACAATTCTTTGTCAATTTCTTTCTCTTTCGTTTTCCGTGTTGTCACAAGGCGAACATTTTTTTTCTTCTTTCACAATATTTTTCTTTTTTTTTAAATCAACCAATAAAATGTAGCCATATAAAAATATCATTGACCGCACGCTGACCACCTGGACTCCGCGTTAATCAGCCAATGAACATGATGAAATATAGCCACCAGAATCTTTTGACGATTACAGCTCTTTAGAGGAAGAAGTTATGTGCGACCATCTTGACACTGTTTAATACTTCAGTGTTGGATTGAAATATCGTAATGTATTCTCAGAGCTACTAAACGAAACACTGAAGCACTCTTTTTGTTGATATATATTTTTCTATTTATATATTTTTATTTACAATCGGCATAATAAGTCTATACTATTAAAAGAACCGGCATGAAATGCCCGTCCGTATATATGTCTGTCTCTCTGTCAGAGATAGCGTCTGCTGACACTCTTGAAAGTGTTTGAGCCACCAAACTTGGTACACATATACTACACCTACAGGATGGTGCCCTGCAAGCGTCAGATTCGACATTCAGTATCTAGCCGTTGTCCAAATTGTTTTTTTCCTATGTTCTGATTATATAAATACGACTGAACCACCAAACTTGGAAAACAAATGCTACGTGACAATACCCACAATGACATGATGGTACCACATAAACATCAAATTCGACAATCAGTAGCTGGCCATCGTCCAAATTGTTTTCCTCTGTGTTCTGCCCTTGTAAGTGGTTCAAAACCGCCAAACTTGGTACACATATAATATGAGACAATGCCTACAGGATGGTATCATATTAGCGTTAGATTCGACATTCAGTAGCTTGCCTGAAATTTCCGTATTTATGTCTCTCACAGATAGCGTCCGTTGACACCCCACCTTCACCACGTCAAGGTTTCCATTTGTGAGACAAAGGCGAACCCTTGACCAACTTGCATAGCAAACCGCGTTCTACCCACGTTCCAGTTACGTGATCTAGAAAAACTGCGCTGATGATAGCATACGTTTGGGTTTTACTTTTGCCGCTAAACTATTCGCTGATACCGAATGTAAAATATTTAATCCGAGCACGCATAACAATAAAATATTAATGGATAGACCAGTGAAATTTTATAGAAATGAGTGCGTTTCAATCCAACTCAAATCCTTCATTGAGAAGGTGAGGTTCGATACAATGACATCGCGGACCGCCGTTGGAGTTTCAGTGTTTCCTACATTTGCCTGGCTTGCTGGACGTTTGATGGTAGATAAATGGGTTTATTTTGTCCTCAAATAGATTTTGTTAAACTGTTCCCTTCATAATTATTAATGTTCATGGTTGTTGAAAAGGTTCATGTTCATCTGCCACTGGGTATCGCACAAGCTATGGTGTTTTCGAATCTGTTGTCACGGTCCCCATGGTCGCGGTACTTAAGTGGTCTGATTGGTCAAAATGTGCAGGATGTTCCTTTTGCTGATTGGATGACATCTACCACTGTGTTGTCGTTGATCACGATACATTGCCCAAGCGTACCAGGGGCTATATCTAGGATAGAGATACTCCTGATTTTAGCGAGGATGTTGACACCCTTGCAAGTGGTTTAGAGTCACCAAACTTGGTAACACATGTACTACTCCTACAGGATGGTACCAAGAAAGCGTCAAATTCGACAATCAGTAGCTAGCCATCGCCCAAATTGTTTTTCTCTGTGTTCTGCCCTTGTAAGTGGTTTAAAACCACCAAACTTGGTACACATATAAAACGAGACAATGACTACATGATGGTATCACATAAACGTTAGATTCGACATACAGTAGCTAGCCTGAAAGGTCCGTATTTATGTCTCTCACAGATAGAGCCCGTTGACACCCTTGCAAGTGGTTCAGAGCCACCAAACTTGCTATACATGTATTACACCTACAGGAGGGTACTATGAAAGCGTCAAATTCGACAATCAGTAGCTAACCATCGTCCAAATTGTTTTCCCCTATGTTCTGAGCATATAATTACGACTGAGCCACAAACGCTACGAGACAATACCTGCATGTATATGAAGTTATCATATGCGCGTCAAATTCGACAGCCATTAGCTAACCGTCATCCAAATTGTTTCCCCTGTATTCTGCCATTGCGAGTGGTTTTGGGCCACCAAGCTTTGTACACGTATACTACGAGGCAATGCCTATATGATGGTACCATATGAGCGACACATTCGGCATTCAGTGGCTAATTCAGTCCAATATCTAAGTCACCAAACTTAGAACACATATACTACGCGACAGTACCTACATGATGGTACCATATGACCGTCAGATTCGACAGCCAGTATCTCGCTATCGTTCAAATTGTTTTTCTCCATGTTCTGAATATATATATACGACTGATCATATGGAACCATTCGATAGTGTAAAGTACAGTGGCTGTACGTAGCATATACATACTAGCTAAATACTAAGCATCAGATCCAACATTCAGTAGCATGCCATTGTCCATGAATAATTTCCTGTGTCTATTTTCATGAATATCGTGTTTTTTATTAATACATCGCATAGCGGTACATTGCACAATGGTACATTCAGATATAGCCCACACAGAAAAGCTCTTGTTGGATATTTGGGCTACGTTACCACGCCATTTTCCCCATCAAGTAAGGCTTTAGTAAAAGCTGACCTGGTTCAACTGCTAACAGCTTTAAACCTCATAGGGGCCCAAAAAACAATGGTCATTTCATTAAGAATAATATAGTTCTCCCTATGTTGCATGTTATTTTCATTTATCAATAAACTATTACTGGGGAGAAATCTGTGCAGAATTTTAAATTGCAAATTCCATAGAGCGCTGTCTTGTGTTGGGTACAAGAGTTGGCCATCATATCGTTACATTTCCACATAATGTCTACTCTGGACAAACTTCTCTCTCATCATTGTTCAGAGATTGGGACCAGCCTGGTGGAAACCATCCGGAAGACCCCTACAACCTTTGGAACATTTCATCAAAGAACGCAGCGCAGGAGGATATATGGGAGAGCGCGGTACTCTTTCATAATTGTTTAGTCTTCCATTCATTCAGGATGTTCCTAAATAATCTTAAATGATCCAAAAATGTGCCTTTTAAACATAATTTAATTTTACTTCGTTGAAGTTTACAAAACTCTCGTTGTTCATTTAAAACATCTTCAAAGTGATTCAAACCTTTGCTGGACCACTGCTGGATAAAAAGGATTGACCTCATAAAATGTGAATTTAATCAGATAGATTCACACTAAAGAGATTACCATCAGTAAATTTAATTTTTCAATCAAAGATTTGCCATGCAGAAAGTACTCCAGATTTTTCAGATTTTCTATCTCCTTTCTTAAATTTCCCCTCCATTGGAAGCATTGTATCTAGAGCAGTATGGTACCATACTGTTGACTACATCTTCACCGTAATGGTACCCAAGCTGTACCAGACCAGACACACAACCATCTATGGTCCATATGCTACCGTTATGGTGAAGATGTCACTGCTATGAAACCATATCGCTCTGGTCACTGTCTCACAATGTTTTCACTGGCACGTAACTTACATGTGTACCCCTAGTTTCAGCGAGGATGGGTACAGAGAAGAGATGATTGATATCATTTAGTTTACCAGAATTTACTTTGGAAACATGGCTTATTTAAAAAAAAAACATTCGTGAAAACGAAAGAGTTGTTGAAGAACACCATTTTTTGATGATATGAAGGTACATGGTCTGGGAAAAAAATCATCCATCAGCCAAATTATGATAATTGACGTCCGTACAACAATCCATCAAGCTCTCTTAAAACAAAAAGGAGCCTATAGATATCCTCCAGTCCTCTCTTGTTATCCTGCTTATTCCTGTGCTATGAATGCAAGTGAAACTATCCTTCAGCCCACTTCTGTTGTTGCAATTGAAAATATCTGTCAGTCCTCCCTCATTGTAAATGCAAGAGAAATTATAGAGGAAATTGTATTGTTTTGATTGGTTAATTAATTACTCTGACTTGCATAATGTACAAGGCTGTTCCAATGTCACACTTGACCAGTTGACATATCGATTGAACAGTTCTTGTGTAACACGGACAGACAACACTTGTGGACCGAGAGAGTATGGAGTGGCAATTTATCCAATCTTGATTATGCCTTTCTTACTTTTGCCTTGCTGATTATGTATATTCATGAAAACACAGGAGAAAAAAGTTTTTCAATACCACCCAGAATTCTGGTGCATCGACTGGCCTAACTTGTGGTATTAATTCTTCAGTCCTCTCATATTGTTAATGAAAGTGAAAGTATATTCTTCTGTCCTATCATATTGTTATCGTAAGTGAACATATCCTTCGATTGTCTCAATAATTGTTATTGCAAGATAAAGTAGGCTTTACAGCTTTAGTCCTCTTGTTATTCACGTGAGCGAGTGTCCCTCACTGGCTCACATGTTTGTTCTATTTGTTTGTTTGTTTGTATTGTGGGCACGACTATCATGTATCTAATATGATAAATATCGCATAAAGCTAACAGTGTGTGTTCATGACACATGATCTTCCCTATGGACAGCTATTAAACTTAGCCATATGAAGTTGTTTGCATAATTTGTAAATAACTTTGGAAAGTTTTGCCCGGCGAACTTGAATGTCTGCCCGATCTTATTGGCGGCACACACGGGAAACTTCGCAAGTATACAGGACAAATTACAGGAGTCCTGATCATTCTTCAGTTTGGTGTACCGTTAGGTGTGTCGATTCGACGGGAGGATATGATATCATTACGATTTCTGAGTAGGTAGATCTGATTTCTGAATAATTATCAGAAAGACATCTACATATGGGTATCTTTGTTCAGTTATGGATTATGTCCTTAAATGCGACCTCTTTGATGTGTTCTATACAATAAAATCGAATTGAATTACGGGCCATAACAACAACAACAATTAATCAATACAAAGTAAATTAGACTTCCCCCAGCCGATGTTTTCGGCCAAGCCAATGCTAATTCTCTTAGTTAACACTCTGCAACATGCGTTGGGAGAAAAGTGAGGTCTGCCTCAATCAAGACTTCACAAACCTTGTTGTTGTTGTTGTTCTACTTTACCTGTTAATCCACCGATCTGTATTAGTCCCTGGTGCTGTACAAAGAAAAATCACGAGGCACTATATCCCCAAATGCTGTTCGTTCTTTTAAATTTGAGACATTTGGCGGTTGGCGGTGTTCAACCCCTCAATACGTATTCCAATAATACCTTTGACCGAATTTCGAACAATCTGCACAAATTTGCTCGCCGCAACGGATATAGCCGCGCGCTAAACAGTAGCCGAAACGAAAATTAAACCCTATAACTGGAGTGGACACGGATGCCAAAGATATTAATTGCTTCGGACCTTACCTTTCGCCACCCATTCCGGGTTGTTGTTTATTCACTCTTAACTTGATGGGTATTTTCCGGGGGGTGGGGCAGCGAGCCCCTGCCCTCCCCCCCACCTGCCCAATATGAGAGGAGGGGAGAGGGGGTGCAAGGACCACTCCCCCCAATAATTGTAACTGAGTGCCTTGAAATGGGTATGTGTAGGGAACCGTCTGAAATTCCAAAATAGTACCCCCGTCCCCCCGATCACATCTATAGAAGCTCCAAGTAAGGCCGTGTTCACATGTGAAACACTGGAATATGCGATCATGTCTCAACTTCTCCATGAAGTTCGCTCTGTCTAATCAACGAACGGCACAATGTCCATCAATAGTTTGTGTTCATAAAGCACTGCAACTTTTCACTTGGGTGGGTGGGTATAGCTGACAAATATCATCGGCGAATTATTTTCGAAGCAACGTGGGGGAAATTTCATTGAAGAACGCCGATTTTTTTATTATTATTTTTTTTTTTTCAGCTCTTATGAGTCGGTTTTATTGCGAGATATGCTATCCCTTTCAAAGTTCTCAGATGCGCCAAAGTGCGTTAAATCAAGTCTAAAATTTCAAAAGTTTCCGAGGCCAACATAATGGTAATGGTAAATGAGCCTGCGAAACGGCCGGAGCATGCGCTGTGGGGAGGATGTTACATTTCACGCTTCGCTAAGTCGAGTTACGATGTTGAGTAATCCTATTTACTCAGCAATTTAAACTTAAACTTGGTTTCACAGTTGGCTAACCATTTTACCTCACAAGATCCATGCAGTCTATTAGGGGGTTTCACACTTCGCCCGGATCTTGTAGTACTAAAGGTTGTGGATGCCGTCTGTATCTCCCCTCTGGGATGTGCTGGAGAGGAGGGGGAAGTCAGTCTGGTTTCCCTAGATGAGGGCAAATCTACATCCGCAAAACACGGCTCGAGGTCAGGCGTAATTCCAGGGGAAGGCTCTGCAGTTCTTAGTAGATGACGCCTGTTCCTCCGTAGAACACTTGTCTGTTGCTGTCTGGACTATATAATACCTAGGACAGGCATGATGCTCAGTTACTATTGCAGGGTTTCACACACCATTTTGCCTAATACGAACACCATCGTTTTATCGTCTGTGTATCAAAATATATCGAAGAAAACCTGAGACGCCCATTCACTCCTGAGTTAAAGATCAACGACAGATCAATGAGGGTAGGTCAATAGCTCAGCAGTTACCTCGAAGTCCGCACTGTCCTGAACAGTGTTGTGAATGATTAATTTATCCAACTGTATGGTCAAATATATAACCGTATATCTAGTGATGCTTATACAGAGTTGTGAATGAGTATCCAAGTGTTTGGTCAAATATACACTAGATGTTCAGCCTTACTACATTTTGGATTTTGAGGCTTTCTCCCATATTTAACATACGATTTTGGTACTTCAGCTGGGTCATTCTCACGGAAAGACACATTTTCCCTTGAAGAAATATCTCAAAATCAAGATCACCATTGACTACAGAATTTGATTTTAACAGAGTCTCCATTGCCAAAACTCTTTATAACACGTACAATAAATGCAGAAATTCCGAATAATAAAATTTTCGTAACACTTAACGGTGCAATAGTCTTCAATCATGTCAGTGGTGTTACACAGGAATGATCAGTAGATTGGGCACTAAGAGGACAGAAATAGTAAGATACACATATGCTAAGCAATACATTGCGTGTAACTATGACTAATGATGGAAAAATATTGAAGTTAAGAAAACAAGTTTGTTTTTAATATCCTAATTATGCTACCTAGCTCACCAAAATCAGTCAATTGGGCCGCATGTATCAACCATTCATGTAGATTCTGTATAATAAACCTATTTATTCTTGATGCTGACTTTATACTAATCGAATTCGTTTCTTTTTCGAAATATGGGACAACTTAAACAAGTGTTTCTGAATTTCTAGACGATTCTTGCATCCGTAACACCAGTGACAATCCGGTAACACCACTCACCTCGTGTAGCACGTCCCACTGATTAATTTGTTCATCGACGCAAAAATGCAGTTGGAAGTGAAGAATATTTAGGGGTAAAACACGTATATGAAAAGCCTTGTGGTAAAACTGCTTTTTCTTCTCCAAATATTCGTCCAACTGAAATGTAACACCAGTGACAACCTGGTAACACCAGTGACATCGAGTAACACCACTGCCCACGTGTAACACCAGTGACCAGTTTGTTCAGAGAGGCAAAAATGCAGCCGTAAGTGAAAGCTATTTAGGAGCAAAACACGTATATGAAAAGACTCTTTAACTTAGTATTATCTGGAAGAAAGGTAAATTCAAGTTGTACTGAAATTTGGAGCAAAATCATCATTATTGTCAATGGTGTTACCGTACAAATAGTAACACCACTGACAGGTAACACCACTGCCATTTTGGAAGGAATTGATTGTTGCTCCGTCATATATTGTCGTGACGGTCCAAAAACAATGCTTTTGTAATTCGTATGCACATTTCTTTATTATCAGTTAATATTTTAACTGAAGAGCCACTACATGTTGATCCTGACTCGTAACACCAGTGACCGGTAGAAATGGCTGAAATACTGAAAAGAGTCTCATAAAACACATCCTTTGGAATCTCAAGCTTACCCACGCTTGGAAAAGAAGACGCATGGTGGCAAAACTTTGTTTCAAATTTGAGCGTTCGCTTTTTGGCTCTGATTTCAGTTACAATAAGTAGTATATAGCAAGTCTTTGGGCGTAATAGCGTCTCACTGCGCATGCGCAGAATTTGTTTTTGTGTCAGAAGTGTGTGTGTGCGCATGCGTGAGTTTATGCAAATGAGTTTATGCAAATGAGGTGTGTGGGTTTTCAAAATGGCGGCTTGTTTGTGTGTGTTATGGGTGGTGTGTTTCAAAATGGCGGCTTGTTTGTGTGTGTTATGGGTGGTGTGTTTCAAAATGGCGGCTTGTAGTTGTGTGTTATGGGTGGTGTGTTTCAAAATGGTGGACAATTTCACCTGCCCCATCCCCGGCCCTCATTTGCATATTTTCAAAATGGCGGCTTGTTCGTGTGTGTTGTGGGTGGTGTGTTTCAAAATGGCGGCCTGTTGTTACTGAAAATATGCAAATGAGGTCTCTGGGTTTTTTCAAAATGGCGGCTTGTTTGTGTGTGTAGTGGGTGGTTTGTTTCAAAATGGCGGCCTGTTGTTACTGAAAATATGCAAATGAGGTCTTTGGGTTTTTCAAAATGGCGGCTTGTTTGTGTGTGTTATGGGTGGTGTGTTTCAAAATGGCGGCTTGTTTGTGTGTGTTGTGGGTGGTGTGTTTCAAAATGCCGGCCTGTTTGTTGTCCACCCTTTTGAAAATATGCAAATGAGGTCAATTGGATATAAAAGGAGTGCACTGGTGTGAGTGGGTGTGGGTTCAAGATGGCGGCTTGTTTTTACGGGGCTGGGAGTTGAGTATCCACCATTTTGAACCCACGTGAAAAAACGTATAAGAGGAGTCGATTTTTAGGGAAAGGGGTGTATTTCAATTTGACTTACCTGACCTGCCTGCCTGCCTCCCTGCCTATCCGCTTGTATGAGACGAAAAGCATGAGACATGGAGAAGATTTTCCCTTTGACCCAGCAGTACCTCCGGTTGAAGTCTTGCCTGAAGATGAGCGTGTCAGGGACATTTATCAACGTCACTGGGCTACCATACGCCATTGTTTCCACCGTGACCGTCGTCTATTGGACTTGTATAATTTTCGGTTGGAGGACCTCACGTATCTTCCTACTTACGCCGAGAACATTTTTACAGATCAGGTCACTGCCTTCAAATTGAATGTGACATTTGGGTATATCTTACGGCACAAAAAGACGGACCAGCTGCGGTATTTCTATCCCAGTAATAATTCGTATGTGTTTGACCAGCCATTCACCATCACGGATGCGATTTCTCTCGAGCCACTCATCGACCAACGCACCAGACACTGGAAATAACACCAAATTTCCCATCAGATTCACACCAAAAACGCGATCATTTATATTGTACATGTATGAGGAATATCCTTGCAGCAAATTTGTACGAATACTAAGACAACATACCTCCGTTTTTCTGGTGAAACCTGCACAAAATTTGTGAACACGTTATGCCTCAAACCACGCGTTCTGCAGCCAACAAATGTGTACGTGTCGTTGCTCATGGCAACGCAACAGCTGTTCGCTTAAGGGGTCGACTCCACTTACCGGCCTACGGCCAAATGCCCGGCAGCTGGGCAGGCGGACAGACAGTCCTGACAACTCGAAATAACTGTTTTACATGTTGAATTTCGGTCGTTACGGTAAGTCCACAAGCGGTCGGCTTGTTAAAAAACGCAGTAAATTAAACCTTGGGGTATTCTATATATTTGTTTCGTCAGAATGCACCTGTTCCCTCGCGATTTAGTTGAACTTGATCTGACACAGTGACCTGATCTTTGTCACAATCACTCCGCCCTGCAGTGCAGCCGTAGTTTACTGTAGATTAACCCAATCTTGGTTGTCACTCATGTTTGTATTACCTGTATAGGTGTCTCAATGATATGTACTCGTATATATCATTGTACATGGTCTGGTGATCCACGATGAAATGTTGTTGTTGTTGTTTAGTGTTAATCCACTATACTCGATGGGTATTTTTCACTGGTGCTACAGATAGTGGACTTACAGATAAACAACAACAACAACTACAAGACAAAATCATATGGTGCTGCTATGTTCCCACAATGCTGTTTGTTCTCTTATGCTTGAGAAACTAGAGGTCGGGCAGTGGAATTTACCAGGTACATTTGGCATGTACATAGATTTATGCCTGATGGCCTACATTCGTTATAGCTTGCATTGCAAGATCACCATATGAAGGCTTAGCCTTATTCAGTTTGTTACAGTATGTTAGGCCACTGTTAATTAATTGTTTGTTTCTCGTAACCTTGCTTGTAAAAATACACATGCCGAGTGCGATAATTAGTAATTATTAATTATTAACTTGCAAACCAATTGTATACAAATATGAAGAAAATGAGCAAGTTTTACTCATGAAAATGTAAATCCCTCATGGATTTTAATTATTTGCCCTCAAAATATAAATGAGGGCTGGTTACGGGAAACGAACCATTAATTATCAGTGGCCTTACTGCTAAATATATTATATTCGTGTATACTCTGGCCTTGCTATCGCAAGACAAATTGTCATGTTTCGAACTGCTCAGTCATGATGGTGGGACCTGCATGGGATACAATATCTGCGGCTATAGCTGAAGTTTCATAGTCACTCGCCTCCCTATGAAGCTTAGCTAGTGCGGCCAAGAAGATTTCAGTATTATTTGTCTTTCAACATGTTCTGGAGTCTAAAAATATTCAGCTATTGTCTGCCTTTCATCTGTCTGATCAGCTGTGTTCCTGTATTAATATCTGACCAAAATTCAGCTTCACTAATCAATTTGGCTTTTGGACCCTGATGTTATGTAAGAAAACTTAATACTGACAGCCAAATTTAATTTTAAGTAAGCAAAAAAAACCTCACAGTACAGCTATGTGCATTGTGGGGGAAGGGGATGGAGGGTGGCAGATTGTCTTTGTGTTTTTTTTTGTATTTATTTATTTTGTTGTATGATATTCTGAAGAATAAATCTTCTCCACAGTGACTTAGGCATTTGAGGGTCATACAAGAAGTTGAGCCTGCTGTTTCACATCTTGCATGGGCATCAAATTTCTTACAGATTAGATCCATTTGTATCACTTCCCATGTTACTATATCTGACCCCTAGCTCTGGTCACATGCACACTCTCTGTAGTTATGCAGACAAAGGTACCTCCCATCCTTTATCCATGACAGATGGTGTTAAAGCTCATTAACATCATCTTCTGTTTATCATCACCTGCTTGTGAGGAAATATTAAATGGGTACGTAGATACAGTTGGTGACATTTATATTTTGTATATTTATTATTAAGATATTCAGAAAAGAGCTGTTGGAAGCCAGCTATTTGTGGAGTCATACAATTCGAGCCATGAATTTGTATGCACTTTTCTTATTGCCATTTCTTCAGGAGAGGCAAATTTCTATTTTATTTGTTAGGTGGGGAAGGAAAAGATAGGCAGAGGGTAATCTGAAAGTAATTTCAATGTGTGATTTTACCCTCATAGTTTAGAGTTGTCAGTTTTATATTTAATGACTATTTTCTACTTGTGTTGCAGTTAAGGCATCATAAGATGGAGAACAACATTGATGTTACAGTGAGTGATTCTATGATGGCATCAGTGGGTTCAGACAACAATATTATTTTGGAGCGGCCCCCATTTGTGGATGAGGCAATACCTATAACACTAGATGACAGTCAGTCATTCTATCATGCAGCAGTGGAGGGTGACCTGTCTGCTATGGAGACATTGATTCACACAGGACGAGTGGATATTAATCATATCTTTACTGGTCCTTGTATACAGCCATGGCATAGAGGGAATGGAGTGATTATTCTGAATTTTTGTTTAAACTTTAATTTACTGTCTGAAATTAGATATGGGATACGCCTGTTAGAACTGACATTAAATATGATCACGGTGATGTAATGCGCGTACTTTCTGTCTACGGAAACCTTCATGTTTTATTCCATAATTTCAATAAACTTGAATCATTTACGGTGTTTCATTTTATTCAGCCTCTTATTGTTAGCGATAAAATGTATATAAATTGGATGGTTCTTCACCCCTATATGGTTGGGCTTTTTGAGACTTTTGTACTTGGGGGAAGGGGGGGGATTTAGACGCGGACGCGGGTCAAAAGGTCAAAGGGTCACCTCCAGGTCAGACGGTCCAATGTCCAATGAGACAATGTTGCGGCATCGCTATAGTCAGAGCTTGAGCACAAAAAAAAAAAAAAGGGGGATTCTAGATGAACCTGGGAAAGATGGGCAGTTCCATTTGGACCAATCAGCGGTCGAGAAAAAGAGCCAATCAGCGGTCGAGAAAAAGAACCAATCAGCGATCGAACAATCAGCCAATCGAATTGGGGTATTCACGGTGTGCTTTCGCTGACGTCCGCGCCTACATCTGGGTTCTTGTACACCCGGGTAATGTTTTTCTGGACATGGATGGGTTACCTTTGGCTCCATTCTAGGCCACTGATTGACTAATACGGTGTTCAAAGCCACTTTCGTGCATTATGCTCATAGAACTTATAGTCATAATCTATACGTGTTGGACGAGTCTCTTCACTCACCGTATACACGTACCTCAATGAAATGCCCGCTCCAAACCTAGACCAAAGACACGTACTTGGTCTGTAGGCTGATTTCATTGGCGCTCTATTTTTTACTATAGTGCTCTTGCCTTCTAAACTTGATGGGTTACATTTTGACCCCATCCTACACCACTGATTTCAGTTTGACTGAATCGCCACATTGGGCATTGATGCATTAGGAATAAAACACACAAGACAGGTTTTTTTGGTGAGATCTCATTTTTTTTTTTTATTCAGTGAACAACAACAACGTGAGAACAACCACGTGAAAACTCAAGCCCAGAACAAGGGGCTTGTAATTAACTGAAGCCCAGAACAAGGGGCTTGTAATTAACTGAAGCCCAGAACAAGGGGCTTGTAATTAACTGAAGCCCAGAACAAGGGGCTTGTACATTGAAGCCCAGAACAAGGGGCTTGTCATTAACTTAAGCCCAGAACGGGGCTTGTACATTGAAATGATGGGCGGCCCAGTCATAGACGAGTACATCGCGGTCCTCGGCCTGGGGGTACTCGTCAAACATCTGTACGATAGTAGATAAGGGTCTTCCCCGGCATCGATGGTACAGGTAAAACAAGCAATATTGTCCGCACACGCCACTGGTCAGGCTTTGCAACGTTTGACTGTTCCAACACCACGTCTTTGTGCCTTGATCCATGAAGTCTGTTAAATCGGGATGGAGGGGTGGCAGACCGTACGGGTCAAAGTATTCCCCTGCTGTTCGGTCAAGTACACGGCCACCCAGTGTTCACCGGGTCGATCCATCGGGTCCGTGTTGAGAACGTAAGCAGCCGGATACATACGGTCTAATGGAAACACATATCGGGCGAACACCCCTTGAAAGACCCTACGTGTCTCTGGGTCATTCTCCAGCACGGTGGTTATCTGGTCTGTATCCATGTTAGGTGGAGAAGTCACACAGGACGTTGCGCGCCTTGTCCACTTGAATGATGTTGTCAAACTCGGCGTAGCAGATCACATTGACGGTGGTCGCCAGGGCTCGTGCAAAGTGGATTTCCAACCGTAAATTGCCTTGCTTGGTCAGGGCCAGCTGATGGTCGTTCTCTAAGGTGGGGGTCAGATCGAAACAGAACAACGTGTATCCGTTCCCGTAGTCCTCCCGACTGATCATATTCCCTTCGTCCTGGTTTATTTGACCGGTGGCTGTAAACAGGCTCTGATAGGCTCGAATGAAATTCCTCCGCCCAAAGTTCGGGGTTAAGGCCGTGGCTGGCACCTGTTGTCCATCCACATGCAGGGCCACAAAATTGATGCCGAAATGTTTAAAGTCAAACGGATTCTCTGGGTAGGCTCCGCTGAAACTGGTATTTTCCACACAGGCCAGGATCAATCGCTTGGGTAGTTCCCCCAGGAACAGGTTTTCTTTGTTGGCGCCCATATTTCCAGCAGGCACAGAGAACACTTTGGTTTGTACACGTCGGATAGGGTACTGGGCTGGTTTTGTTTCCAAGGCTTTCATGTGTCCCAATTGAACGGCTGGATTCGGTTTCACTTTTCGGACATACAGGACTGCGTCTTGGATGACAATCTTATAGTCCGCTACATGCCCCTCTACGTTAGTGGCCATCAAGGCGAAGGTGGGAGGCGCCCGTATCAGTCGGATTTTGATGGGGATCTTGTTCAACAGGTACCGGTCTTGCATGAACATGTCTGCATGCAGTCGACCCATCATATCCACCGAGGCACTGTTCGCAGTGAAAGCCTTCCGTTTGTTATATCCCCCATTGTCCGCCGTGTCCATGTGCTCGGCCGTGTCCCTGTAGAATAAAGCGGTTGTCAGCTGAGATTTTTTAGCCTCTCGGCCATACGACAACAGTGTCTCGATGTAGGCTCGATAGGGGTACGTGTTGGTGGAGTCACTGATGAGTTTGTCGCTGAGAAAAATATCCACCTGCTGAAACATCGAGTGCAGCCAGAGATTCGTCGGGCCCACCGTTGCTTGGTCAGCGATTCTGGTGCCAGCTCCATTGACCACCTTGGCTTTCACATACAAGTAGGTATGGGCTAAATCCACATAGGCCGTATCCGCATTACTGATGGTGAACTCGATGGGCCCGGTTTCGTTGATGCTGGAGAGCGGGAGATGCTCCACCCATAATCCTTGTTCGACACTGGTTTGTGTGGGCGGCACGGTCCACAAATCAAATTCACTGTTGGTGGAGGGGCAGGACTCGGCGTGGATTAAGGCCATGTTTTAAGAAAAGATATCCCGGGTCTTCTTGGATGTGCGTCGTCGCTGGGTCGGTCGTCGACTGGTGCGTGATCTCGGTGGGGCAGCTCTTTTATTCCCTACGGTGCGTTGTGCTTTGGCCACCAAGACGCCTCCCGCTTCTTTGGCCCGTCGTTTCAAGGCTTGTCGGGGTGCCGTACCCCCAAGACATCACCGGCCACTTGCAGTCCACTGCGTACCGCTTGTTTGCCGATTGCTTTCACCCCACGCGTCACCAAGGGCAGGAACGTTTTCACAATGCTGCCGAGTATGTTCCCCAGTCCATGTCCTCGTTGCATGCGTGCACCGCTAAAGACCGGAAAGCCACCCCCGGCCTGTTGGGCATAATAGTCGGCATAGCTGCGTGCATCGCACTCGTAAGGTACTTTCATTATGCAAAGTGGGGAGCACGTGCTTGTCGAAAATGAAGTGTCAGCACCACTTTTCCTCGTTCGAATGCCACCGCTCGTCCCGTGTCATCTCTTATATCCACCGTGATCGTGTTGATGTCGGTATGTCGTACGGGCAGGTACATGATATGGTTGAAACTGTGGGTGACTTGATCGCCATACGTCTTTTTAATGGGGACCACCCGTAACAGAGGTGTGTTGATATCGCCCACGATGTGGTTGTCCACCACGTCCGAGTAGACGTAGAGTCCGTACATACCCGACTTCATATCCATCGGCATCTCGCCATGGTGTTGGTTGGGACCAGCGAACGTCTGTAGATCGAAACCCAGCATTTGCTGTAGTGTAGGACTGAGTTTCACATTCACGGTATCGGTGACGGTAAGCTGTGCCTTGTCGTTGTGTACGTTGACATCGAAGAACACGTTTCTCTTGAAGCGCAAGGCTATCAGGCGTGTTGCACTATCCGTCACCCCCGTAGCGCCTTATCATGCATCAGTCTTGACAGCCCACCCATGAACTCTTTGGGGGTATCGTATTGGCCTTCGGGCAGGGTGAGCCGGGTGTTTTTGCCTTCGTAGGTGACCTCGTACCACACTTCATTGGCTCGCACGTTGTACCACGAGTAAGGGTATTGGATATCCACGAGGGCACATTCCCACCGGCCAGGTAAATGTAACGGTTGCGGTAACTGGGTGACGTACTTGGCCACGGTGTTGTCAGGAAACACATCCAGCGAACTGTTACTGGGTAGGGTCGGGTAAAACATGGCGACTGAGCTGTCCTGCTGCTGCTGTTGGTTTTAATAGGTCTTCCAGGCCTTGGGCGGTTGTGTCCGGCGTCGTGTTCGTCGCGTTGGCTTGCTACGTGTCACGGCTCTGGAGATGTGGGGTGTCATGATCGAGGGTGGTTTTTTAAAGGTCTGAAAAGAAGGTGCCCGTTGTGATGGTGGTGGAGTTTTGGGGGGTGACTCCGGTTCCCAGTCGGATTCCCAAGAAGGTTGTGGTGAGAGTCGTGGTGCACGACTCGGCGATTGCTGGGTTTGCTGCATAAAGGCCCAGCGGTGGGGGTTCCCCACCAATTCCTGTGGTACATGCATGTCTTTCAAGCCTTGAGCGAACACCTCCCATCCTCGAGGATCGGTGTGCGATCTGCGTTGACGCATCAGATCATTCACTAAATCCGTCATGTGGGTGCCGGGGACCACCTGATTCTGTACCAGGAGTTCGCCTTTATCATTCCAAGTCATGTTAGGATTCTGTTTCATCCGTTGTAATACCAGGCCAGCTTGTTTCTTGAACGAGGCAGGTACACTCTTCAGCACTTCGTCTTCCACCCACTGTGGGGCTGTGGGGGCTACCTCACCCAGCTGTTGGAGCGGTGCTGAGGTGAGCGGTCTGCCACGTGGTGGTGGTGGTGGTGGTGGTGGTGGTGCTGCTGTTGCTGGGGTAGACAGGGTTTTGTATTGGTCCATGAACGTCATGTACCGTTGAAGCGTCTCATTGTACCGTTGTACTTTCTCACCGTCGCTTAACCCCGGTCTCTGTAAGATCTGTTGCATCTCTCCATCGAGGCTGTTTATGGTCTTCACCGTAGGTGGGACAGGGTAGGGTGATTGGAGGTTTTGCAGGAACCGTGGTTCGACGAGGACCATTTTTTTCGTGTGGTTCATTGTCGGCCGAAGAGTCCACCCAATACTGGACCCAACACGGAAGCGGCCAACGGTGCTAAGATGGCCCCGAGAAAGCCGCCTTTCTGTAACACCTTTTTCTTTTGTGTTTGAGGGACCCGCTTGTGGACTAGGGTTCGGAGACCTGTCTTATGCTTGGCCAACTTGGTCTTCTGAGCCGGAGTCAGTGGTACGTTGCCTTTTAACAGGTTTTACCCGATCTCGCACAGACAGCGTACAAGGTCAGGGTCCGCACCGCGTACAATGGTTCGGACTAACTCGGGTGGGGCCGTCTTCAATACACGGAGCGTGGGAGCGTGCTTCCGTACTCGCGCAGACATCCTGTACAACTAATGCTAGAACCCACAACTCTGCCCTTTTATCCACCTCACAGACAAAGTCAACCCTGCTGTGGTATTCATTCTTTTTATTATTCCCCATCATCAAACACACAAACCCCAGCTGGAGGCGCCACTGTGGGTGTGTTTACATTATTTTTGCATGTACACGTGGTGGATCTCTCGGGGAAAGATGCCGGTCCGTAGTCGAAGGTGGTCGGGGTGGCTTGCTTGAGGTCGAAGAGCATATACCCGTGCTGAGGGGTTGTGGCATCTTTAAAGGCTTCCAACGCAAACGGTGTGCGGCCGGGATACATCTGTCTCGCCAGGTGCAGCAGTTGAGTGGTATCTCTCGGGTTTTTGAAGACCACCAGGTAGTGGGCATTTAAGCTGATATTCCGATGTTCTTTGTTTTTACTGAACAGATTCTGCACAATGTAGATGATGCTGAGCCGTCGATGATGGCTGCCTTTGGTAAAGAGCCGGGTGATTCGACTATCCGTTTCCGTCATGAGATCGTCTACCACGACCAAGGTGTCTTGGGGTATATCTTCAGGCGGTAAGCCTTCCACTAAGGTGAGTCCTGGGACACGGGCCAGTGCCTCATACGCGGGCTGCCAAGCGCCATAACACCACAGGATGCGAGCTAGAGGCGGTGAAATCAGGGCTGACCCATGTTGGATGAGACGTTGAACAAAGTGTGATTTTCCCGATCCTGTCGGTCCAGCGATGAGGCAGGTGAATGGATGCTGCCATCGCGGGTCCATCTTTTTTCTTTATGGGGTGATTTGACGTTTAGAAGCCCTCCCCAGTTGTCGGGGCTGGCGCAGGGGGTAGTACTCGAAGGGATACCGTTGTCGGGGTAAACGGTGTGATTCACGGGGATCCACTGCAAAACTGTTTAGCGGCGTCGTAGTAGTAGTGGTGGTACTAGAGGGTAGAGTGGAAGGCTCGCTTCTCAGGGATGATGATGATGATGGAGGATGATGTGGAGTCGTAGTACGGGCCGTCGTGGTCGTTGGCTGGATGTAGCGGGGTAACGTGATGGCTGGAGTAGACGATGTGGTGGGTGTCTGCGTTGAGACGTGACGGACCCTTGACGTCTTGGTTGGTGTAGGCAGTGGGGTCGTGGTCGTGGTGGATGATGGAGAACGCAGGTTGTTGAAACAGGATATCACGTACGCTAAATCGTAGAACACACCGGTAAATAACGTACCCAGAACCACGACTAGACACAACACAGTACCGACTTGTGCTTTTCGAGTTCTTAACAGTAAGGGTAGACGTGTACTATCCATGGTACAGTCCTACACTGAAGGCGGGGGGTGATAGGCGTTAGAATTTATAGACGTTTCATGTCACGGCCGGACACCCAGGAATTAAACGAACGAGGCCATCCTTGCCATTTGACGAAATGATAGGGAATCCCACGTCGACGTTCCGTTTTCAAAATCTTTTCCACCGTGTAGTAGTCTTTCGGTGTTTTCACTATGGGTTGCAATTCTGCCTCGTAAAACGTGCCTTGCAGTCTCTCTCCTTGTAGATCTTCCAGTTGATAGACGTGGGGTTGTCGAGGTTTATGGCGCACGATGACAAAGTGTTCGTCACTCCAGTTCGGTAAATACCCTTTCTCAAATTGTCCTTTCACTTTACTGATCCGCACTACATCTCCCCGTTTGTAACGGGGTGCCGTGAGTGGTGGACTGGAGGAGTACAGCGTAGCACGTACTTGATGTTCGTTACGTTCTGTCACAGTACGGGGCGCTCGCTGAATACTGCGATGATAGGCCCGATTGTAGCCTTGAACCAGTTGAGGAAGTACATCCAGGTAGCGTCGAGTGTTTTGAGCAGTAAAATATTTGTACATGCGTCCTTTGAAGGTCCGATTAAAGCGTTCCACTACCGATGCTTTCGTCTCATTGTACGTGTGAAAAAAAAATACCTTCTTTTTCTTAAGAAAGGCTTGAAAGGATCGGTTGAGAAATTCTGTGCCTTCATCCGTTTGTAAATAAAGAGGTTTGCGCCCCGTCTTGAAAATCTACTGAAACGCTGCTATGAGATTCTCTCCTGTTTTGGTACGAATGGGAAGTACCCAGGCATTCTTGGATAAAATATCGATACAGGTCAATATGTACCGGTGTCCATCATTTTGAGGTGCAAATCGACTCATGTCCACTAAATCCGCCTGCCATTGCGCGTCTATCCCGCCCACGATCACCCGGTTACGACGAAAATGACGTCGGGCAGCCCGATGCAAACTGTACGTATCTTGGGTTTTTAACCAGTCTCGAACTTCACTTCGACTAATGCCTTGAGAATGGGCCGCTCGAGCTAGCGCTCCCACAGCACTATAGGCAGCGGGACTCGTCGGATTGTAATACAAATCGGTTAACACTTTGTTAATAGACGTCTCCTTTTTTCCCGACCGCCGCCGCATCACGCACTTTCCCCTTCGTTCGCCCCCGTCAGATGTGAGTCGATCTCTTCCCGGGGTGATACTGACCCTCTAGCCGCTGTGCATTCTTTACATATAGGCCTTTTTTCC
>JAVTVY010046863.1:0-22269 GCA_036873755.1 Hanleya hanleyi
AGGCATTAGGACAGGCACTGAGCTCTTGGCAATTCCACCCCCCAGCCCCAAGTTGAAATCCTGCCTATATTAAGATGGGCACATGCAGCCCAAGTCAGAATCACCAGAGATTTTCATCAAAAATCACCAGAAATTTTCGATTAAAACCGTATTGAATATTTTGTTGAAGATTAAAAGTGATGGGATTGAATGAATAGTTTACCAGTTACTGTGCTGATGTGAATCTGTGACACACCAACACACTCTGTGGCAGTGATTCTGTGACACACCAACACACTCCGTGGCAGTGATTCTGTATCCCTTAATCAAGGAATCAAAATTTGAAATGACAGGAAAAATTTAGACATAATTACACATGTAATGTTTTTGTTTAAATTATATCCCAGTGTGATATATACATGTAGTCAATATTCAAGAAGTACAATCAAAGTTACTTTATCTAGTTAAATTCTACCCAAAGAAAATAAATTAAGACCCTTTAAACATGCCGTCAATGCTAGATGTTGAGTTTTATACAGCTGTAGATCAGGGCTCTGGGTGCATATATCATGTTTCCATACACTTGATGCACACAACAGCGGCAAAAACAAAGCCTCCTTGAACAACCTATCTTTATACAGGAAATTCTTAACCCAGAAAATACCATTCTCTCTCAAAAGAAAACAATTTACGTCAGGAAGGCCTTTTTTATTAAGCTAATTTTGTTAGGTAGGGGCCTACTTAGATTCAATAATTGTCATGAAATTTCTTTGGTTATATCTTAATTGCAACTATGTTTGTTCCTCAAACATGTCAAACCTAACATGCTTGAGCTATGTATAACACACTTTCATTTGAGAGTCCAGACATTCCACCATTCATGTGAACAAATTGTACTAAACATGGAATAATTAAATTCACACTACCCATTTCTACAGTATCAGTACTATGTTACTATCTGTAGCAGTTGAAACCCCGTAAAACTTAAACAATTAAAACCAGTAAAGAAATTTGTCTGTTGAATAACAGAAAATATGGTATGGAGATTTGAATGAGTAAACTACTAAACAACTTACATGATACCAACAAAATGTCCCAACACAAGCTGGCTTGCAGGACAGCTTTGTTTCACCCTCAGTAAATTTTATCATTGTTGCTCACAGGCTAATCTGAAGGATGATACCAGATCTTTCTATGTTCTGCTGGGTTATTGCTTCAGGCTGACTTAATTGGTTGATGTAGGATATTTCATCATCAGTGGCAATTTGACCTAAATTTGAAGCCTGCATGATTTGGTCTGTGATGAAATGTTTGGATGTGAAATAGGATACACGTTAAAGGCCACAGTTTACATATATCTATAACAATATACTGAATTGTGTGTATTAAGAATGGCAAGTTGCCTGGTAATAGCAGTGTAGATAAATGCACTAACAAATGATGGAAAATTAGCATTTCCTATTTCATTATCCCATCACGTTTTGTACTGTGTTAACTTATATGTACAGTGAAACATACAGCCAAGGGTTCCCAATGGGCATGACAGTGCACTCGCTGAGCTATCAATAAATAATAAAAAAAATAATTATAAATCAAATTTTCATCAGAATTCGGTCAGCTCAGAACTTGCTGGTAACAATGCCATAATGCACGTTCATGCCAAAAATAAAGGTTCTAATGTCAATGGTTCTCCTTATTTTGCCGACGAAAGGATTCGTATGGACTCACTGACTCATTACCGGACAATTTGCGATCTGTAGAAAACCCCTCGGCTCTGGGCGCCAGCCATTCATAATGTATTCAATTTGAAGCAAGACTTCAGGAACACCAAGCAGTCAAGTGACAAATATACAGATTATGCCAAATTTTGCCATTAGAAATGGCCTCGAAAGTTTCCGTCCAATCAGAGAAACCAGTATTCATTACATAAGTCTGTTGATGCAAATTTTACATCGAGCATTTGAAAATTATCAGAGATAGAGATCAATAATGATTTCACATAAATTAAAGATGGCCGCCCATCCTTCCCACCACTCAGAGAAACTGATGTGGTTATTCATTGCAAGTCTCTTGATATATGGATGCTGTATACCAAGTTTCATATAGAACACTGAAATGGTATCAAAGATATACATCATTAAAGATTTTGCATAAATTAAAGATGGCCACCAAGGTTTCCGCCCAATCAGAAAAACCAAAACTGTCTATTGATACATCGATGATGTATACAAAATTTTACATCGAGCACTTGAACGGTATCAGAGATATAGATCATTAATGATTTTGCATAAATTAAAGATGGCCGCCCATCCTTCCCGCCACTCAGAGGAACTGATGTGGTTATTCCTTGCAAGTCTCTTCATACATCGATGCTGGATACCAAGTTTCATATAGAACACTGAAGTGGTATCAAAGATATACATCATTAAAGATTTTGCATAAATTAAAGATGGCCACCAAGGTTTCCGCCCAATCAGAAACGCCAGAACTGTCATTTATCGTAAGTCTATTGATGCATCGATGATATATACCAAATTTTACATCGAGCACTCGAACAGTATCAGAGATAGAGATCATTAATGAATTCGCATACATTAAAGATGGCCGCCCATCCTTCCCGCCACTCAGAGGAACTGGTGTGGTTATACATTGCAGGTCTCTTGATACATCGATGCTGTATACCAAGTTTCGTATAGAACACTTGAATGGTATCAGAGATATATATCATTAAAGATTTTGCATAAATTAAAGATGGCCACCAAGGTTTCACCGAATCAGGGAAACTGGTTTGGTCATTCCTTTGAAGTTTCTTGATGCATCGATGATCTATACCAAGTTTCACACTGAACAGAGAAATGGTACCTAAGATACACAAGATTAATGATTTCGCATAAATTAAATATGGCCGCCAAAGTTTCCAACCAATCAGGTCCAGATTCAATAGGGTTCTGGGTCATGAGCATATGGATGTGCAGTGCAAGTTTGGTGTGCCTAGGGTATGTCGTTCTAAAGATATCTTGGTAACAAGAAACCTGTGACGGTTTCGCATAAATTAAAGATGGCCGCCAAAGTTTCAAACCAATCAGGTCCAGATTGAATAGGGTTCTGGGTCGAGAGCATACGGATGTGTACTGCAAGTTTGGTGTGCCTAGGGTAAGTCGTTCTAAAGATATCTTGGTAACGAGAAAGGTGTGACGGACAGACGGACAGACAGACGGACGGACGGACATGACGACGACAATACCCTTCGGCCAAATTTTGGTCGAGGGGTAAAAAGCGGAAAACGGATCGAGGCTTGGTGAATGGGTAATCGGTTGGAATCGATAAGATACCATTAATAATGTAACATTTAACAGCTCGAAGGATCAGTTGTGTGGTAAAGACTCCAGCAAAGAGTAATAAACAGCTCTAAACAAACCTACGACAGCGAGCTACAAAATCCGGGGGTTATTGTCAGCATACATGTATAGCACGGATAATCTGTTTTACTCGATCCCCTCCCCCACCCTTGTGTTTCCATAAGGCTGTTAATTATATAGATTCAATGATTGACTTAATGACAATCTGATTAAAACTCCGACTTAATAAACCACTCCTCTATCGGACATGTCACTGATTAAGATCTGGGACAGTTCCTATAACAAATCCATCAGATGAACTCCGAATCAAATAGTTTCCGGGTCAAATAGTCGCCCAATGAGACGCCTCGTAGTATAGGGTGACGGCTAATCTCCTAATCTCCGAATGTTGTTGTGATGCAGTTATGAACTGATTTTATGAAACAAAATAACCGTACCTATATATCCAACAGTGCAAGAAATATCCCTTGATCTTTTCACCTGGTTTGTCATTAAATAAAGAGAGCAACGGGGAGTAAAGAGAGCAACGGGGAGCAAATAATAATCTTCGGTGATCGCTCATGAACTGGAGTCGACAGCAAGAACTTCGTCAGCCGCCTACATCGGGGTTGGATTTTTCTGCGTCTCGTCCTTACACTCGGCAACATAAAGATTTCCCGTAGCCGGTAGGAAGAACGGCTATACAGTGTCTTTTTACGTAGCATGCAAGAAAACATAACTTTGCTCCTGCTTTAATGCGGGCACGCATGGCACACCATAACTTTCGATCTCGCCCTTGAACTTGGCCGCCACTGAATATAGGGCGTTTTCCATTTCGCGTAGTCGGCGCGGCTGCTGGCAATGGCTTGATTGTGCACGTTCCATTTACTGTGCCCGAGCAATGCTGGCGTTGCCTCCAAATGGAAAGCGCCAATACAGGCTCTTCGCCTGTTGAGGCTGGACTGTGATTGGTCCCCAGTCTGACATGCGCGACAGATTTAAGATAGGAACTGTCCCAGATCTTAATCAGCGACATGTCCGATAGAGGAGCGGTTTATTAAGTCTGAGTTTTAATCAGATTGACTTAATGATTGACTTATTGATCAAGAAATGGCAAATAACTAAATAACGCAGATATATACTTGTTTTAGCAAAATTCCTTCGCCGTTATTGTCAGCATATAGCCCTTCGCGGATAATTTGTTTACTGTTTTTTCTTCTTCTGCTTTTATAAAGCTGTTAATTATACAGATTTAATGATCAGGAAATGCACTTGTAATATATACTTGTTTTAGCAAGATTCCTTCAGGTACATGTATATATAAACTGACTTTTCATGACAATCTCAGGCCATATTTACAACTAGCACGATGAGTTACGAATATTCAGATAATTTGTCTGGTGAGACAAAGACAAGATATCAGTCAAAACTCTTTACCCTACCCTTTACCATAAGGCCTGCCGTAGCTCTATGGGACATTTTTTTTTTTGGCTTCACACTATTCTGATTAAGCATGTTAACAAAACGATTAAACATGTGGAGATATCAATAGAACTCACATACTGGTATGTGCTATATGCCGACAATCACGGCGTTATCCCAGGATTTTGGCGGCTGAGTTAAGCCACTGTTGTAGGTTATTTAGAGCTGTGTATTACTCTTTCCTGGAGTCTTTCCCACACAATTGATTCTTCGAGCTGTTAAATGTTACATTATTAATGGTATTTTATCGATTCCAAACGATTACCAACCTCAAAAGGCGCGGAAATCCGAATTAACGATGAAAAGCGCGGTCTGGCTGGGCATAGTGAATACGTCGCTATGCTCCACTTTAGCCCACGCGGTAGTTGTCAGGGACCGCCACAAAGGCTGCTGGGATACCTCCGTCTTACTGACTTGATCTGTTGACCACCATTTTGCAGTGCGAAGGCGATGGAAATGTCAAATTTACGGTCGAACTAAAATTCTTGATGAATAAATTAGAGATGGCAAGGATGCATTTTATAGATAACCAAGAAGATATAAATTGACAGGCATGGCAGTACATGTATGCATATGTGAGTTAGCTATTGTGACCACCGATTTTGATTCACTCACTTGAGACGGTTTCTTGGAATTGCAACAACAAGACGATTTTGCTCGAGAATTTGTCATTACAGTCCAACATTTTTATTTGGGAACTCGACTTATCTCAAAGTGACGAACGGTGCCTCATACCTAGTGTAAAAAGAAATAGGACCCAAATGTTGTGATATGACTGAAATATTGTTGAAAATGATGTCAAGCAATATATTAAAGTCATATTCATTCACTCACTAACTCTTCCAATTTGATCTTTTATTTCTGTCTCTAGGTTTCTCATGGAAACTCAGCCATGGGAGA
Organism: Hanleya hanleyi; assembly: GCA_036873755.1. Lineage (NCBI taxonomy): Eukaryota > Metazoa > Mollusca > Polyplacophora > Lepidopleurida > Hanleyidae > Hanleya > Hanleya hanleyi. The sequence continues at coordinate 5,700 of JAVTVY010046863.1, forward strand.
GCACCATACAATTTGTTTCATGGTTCTGCCAGTGACAGAAAAAAGGACTATTATGAGGTTCTTGGTTTGCCCAAAGGTGCAGATGCAAAGGCGATCAAGAAAGCCTACTATCAGGTACTGGTTTTAGTGTCCAGTAACTCCACCTTCAAATTGAAATGTGATGTGTATGAGTATGGATGGAGCCTTATCCAGTATTACTTATACAGTGAAACCTGTGTATATCGACCATACTTGGGTCCAGATTATAGTGTCGCTTTTAACAGGGTTCTGGTTTATCAAGGTTCAAAGTATTTAAATTTAAGTATTGGGACCCTGGGTGGTACCAGTATTTAGACGTTGTTCGGTTTACCCAGGTTTCACTGTACATGTATATCCCAAGGATGATGGCTGGGTAGACTTTAGGTGAAAGAAAGTAATTGGGTGATTCAACGTCATCTGCCGATTTTTGCAATTTGTCGAATTTTGCAATACACAGACCAAATCCTGATTTTTGCAATACATGGGGCATCTTTGAAAAAAATTGCTTTATGCCTTGAAAGTATGGAATTGTCGGTAATATTCACCTGTTTTTACATGTATTCCACATGTTTAATTTATCTAATTTAAGCATAACTTTTGTGTCGATTAGCCCGTTGTTTACTCCATTTCCTGACACACAGTCATGACAGTGAATGATGGCGAAAACTGGACACCCCGTAATCGATCTCTGCTGGAGCTAAAAATAGACAGTCGCACGTTTCTGTTGAAGAAAGGAGGGCATTTCATGATATAGGTTTTTGCAAGCCACAAACTGTTTGCCATGAGGCCTAAATTAAAAAGGTGTTTATTTGGGCTAACCCGACCGACCCAACAATATCCCCAGCGACTCAAAACTTTTGAAAACATGATTTTTTCAAAAAAAAATTCTTCCACCCAATCTTTCGAAGAAAATCAGATGTTGACAATGACAGTTCGGAAAACTCGTGGGAACAGTCTCGCTGATCTCCAGTACTCCGGGGCAATCGGGAGCCCTCGAAATGTTGAACATAGCAAGTCACACCAGGGTTCCCGACACCAGACCGCATGTCAAAAACGGTAATGACAGTGGTCGGTTGAAGTGATTAACAGGTGATCTTGATCACGTTTTTTGTGTGAATATATTATTCATCATTCTAACATGCTCCACATTATAGCCGTGCACTGATTGGTCCAAACGTCAAAACCTACGGAGATTATCACACGATAATCTTCGTTTGTTTGTTGTGATCTGTTTCATTCACGTGCCGAACTGGTGACGTCTCATTCTTGAGACGCAGTGCTACAAAGCATCAAAATTTTTGACCTCATCAAAAAACCTCGCGGCTGCGCCGCTCGGTTTTTTGATTGACGGTCTAAAACTAAACATCGAAAAATTATTACACGATAATATTCACTAAAGAAGGTCATTAACTCCTAATTCATTGTCGATCTGATACCAAGTTATGTGGAGAGTCATGTATACCTATTGGCTGTAATCCCCAGAAATATTGAGGGAAGAGAGGTGGCTGTCTACGCGAAGACGACAAGGTAGATTGGGCGGCATTGTCAACATCAACGAAAAGTTACACTTCTCTGTGGTTCTTGTGGCAGTCTTGTCATGACATTTGGAGATAAATTTCTGCTAAATATATACTTTAGGGTGTATATATATATTTAGCAGTCATACCAAAAAGCAGTACGCTTTTCAATGACTATGAGGAATAATTGATTTATAAATTTTTGCTAGTTGAAACTAAACTGACTTGACTTTTCAGCAATAAAAAAATAAAAACTGACCGACCCAATCTCACTGACCAGGGTCTGTTACCCCAAACAAACTATAATTATGGGATTTAGATTACAGCTCTCTAGTCTGTCTCTGGCCAATCTTATCCACCAATATACCATCTTGGTATTGAAATATAATGGCCTAGTTTTGTTCAGAGAAATCCCTAATGCGATTGTGTATTGCCTAGTTTTGTGTTCCGTTTTAGACAAACTTACTCTAATCATCTAATTACTTTCCTTCACCTTATACCATGTGAATATTCCTTGTGGCAACCAGTTTCATCTTCCTTGCTCTGGGAAGAAGAATGTGATGTTATTCCACTTCACATGCTAAGTGAAAGCATGATATTATTTATGATATTTTGCAGTTGGCACAGAAATATCATCCTGACGTGAACAACAATGATTTCAGTGCTGAGAAGAAATTCCATGATGTTTCTGAAGCATATGAGGTAGATATCCCGTCTTTGTTTAGGTATCGATACGGCTACTCAAACAAACATGACAAATGATTTACACTCTTTTCTTATCGGATTTGAAGGGGGCGTCATTGATTTCCCGACTTTCGGAAATTTAACCTAATTTGCGATAAATCATTCAGTCTTTGTTTTACCACCTCAACTATCACTTTCGGTGATCGATTTCTCAGAGGAATTCCCTTAAGCATGTGTCCTTGGCCGCTCCACTGTATTAATTGATAGATTCTTGTTCTTGAACAACATACCCTACTGTACAAAACGTAAACCTAAAATTCAAGAATGAATGAAAATAGTGTTTTTGTTAAAGTACTGTTTTATCTAATCCTGATACTCTCTTGTCTATTCAAGTCATGATTCTTTTTTCTTTATAACGTTTATTGCTTCGAGTTAATTGAAATATCCACACCCGAATTCTTTCAATGTGACTATTTTCCAGGCATCTAAAAGTCAATTATTTCGTCATGAGGGAGCAGATGTACATAGAGATGTAGTGATCAGTCTTTCACAAGCTGTCCTTGCGGGGACAGTTTGGATACCTGGCATCTGTGATGTACTGTTAACTGTAAGTAGACGCTTTATTATATACCTCATTTATGCAACTCTTATCTTATTTAGAAGGTAAATATTTGTAACTTATAAATTACATACTTAGGATGTTGTAAGACTTTTACTCATCTCGATATGAAGTATGTTCCTGTTGAATAGGACCGCAAATGATGTACAAATGCTGTTCATCTCTCAATGTACAACATTAATTCTAATGAAAAGATAATCCAGCCCAGTTTATTCTGTGTGTCTGAACTAGCTTCATCAAAGGCTGTCAAGAACTCCTGACACACTGGATTTACCTCTTGACTAAACCTGGTGTAAATATTTTAGCCAGAAATCTTCATCATTATCAATATTTTAGCCAGATCAAAATGGGGACAGTTTATCTGACTAGGCGTCGCTACTGTTATAGGGCAGTGACGTGACGTAGCATCATAAAAGGAACTGTTATGTCCTATCAATGCCAATCACCTAATTTTTTAGCAAATTGACTGAGCTCTATACTACTTAGCCAGTTACTGACTTGCTTACAATCCCAATTATCTACAGAATCCATGACGATTTGGCCGTCAGCCCCTGTCTGCTTCAGAAGGTCATCGACAACCTAAACTTTGGTTTGACATTCGTTGGCGTGCCTGTCATGTGCACTAACCCATCCCACAAGTTTTTGCAGCATGACAAGTCGAGCTACTGTTCCCCTGGCTATGTATTCCCCCATATTACATGTAGACTGATCAAATGCTAGGAACAAGGTGAACTCGCTCGGGAATCTGTCAACGACATTTCGGTAAGCGTCTTTTCGGCATCCGACATTTCGGCACAAAGTGAAGAGTATGAGGTTTCGGCACGCGACATTTCAGCACCTTCTTTTCACAGGCCAAATTATACTAAAAATTATGATGATCACATCGGTTTCAACGTGTTTAACCCTTGTCCTGTCGGCCAGTTATTCGCTGGTCAAAGTGTGAGTGCCAGACTGTCAAGCAGAGTTGAACTGTTCAAAATGGGCTGAAAAGAGGCGACTGTCTGGTCGTTGAAATTTATAAATAAATTGAAATAATGGATGGTATTTGATGCACGATACATCAATTTGAAACACTGAACATACACTCAGAAAATATTTGGCATTTTACAGCTTTAGAAATATATAGGAATCATAATTCGGCAAAAATTGTGTACCGTAAAACTCACGTTAGAATTCTATCACGTTCAGTGTACTACCGATGGACGGTCTGTTTTGCTTCATCTCCACTTAATAACTCGTCTCAATCCTTATAGATGTCACAGTATGTATTCCTGGTTACTCGTAGCATAACGATTATTGAATATTTATTGAATATTCCAAGTAAATCGGTAAAAATCCTTTTGTTTACGCGAAGTGTGGCTTCCCTCAGCGAAACCAAGCGCCATTCTGACTCCGTCGAAATCAGCCAGGGCGCATGCGTAACTGGTGAATATTTTATTCTAATGAGCAGTTGAAGCAGTTTGACCAATCAGGAAGTCGGCTTACGTCAGGTGATCAGCATTTCCCGGATTTATTGGAGTTGAATGGAAAGGACTCGAAACACATGACCATTTCACCCAATAAAATCAACGCATTTTTACTACGTGACACGAGAAAGGTTGTAAAGAATGAAAGCAGAGTTGTTGCCCTTCAATTTGACATCTTTAACGTGGGGATTGCCTTCCGGGTTTTCGTTGGAGAAGCTTGTAAACATGGTGCGTTTTTACGCGTTTCAACAAACTTTTCTGAATAAATGACGCTCTGTTTTACATTTGTAGACGATCTTCACATAAATAAGTGTCTTTTTTAATAATAAACACCGAACTCACGTGAAATAAGTAATGAAATAATACGTTATAGTTGGAGTAAGCCGTGTCTGGTTTGATTTTTCCACACATGGCTCCAAATTCTTTCGAAAAACGATCAAACGTCCGACAGTTCCTCGGAACGTATATATCCGGAGTCGACACTGGGAACTTGACAGTCGAGCAACGTGTATACACGGATCAATTGACACGACAAGGGTTAACATACATATAGACCATTTTAAGTGTTACCAAGCTGTAGATTCTTTGGCGGCGAATATCTGCGATATTTTGTCAAAAAACCACAGGTATAGAGGTACATGTTGTGATTTTAGATACGTTGTTAATTTACTGGTAAAATCAATCAACCTTTAATAATATGTCAAAAAAGTTGCCGAAATGTCAAGGATAATTGTGGGCAACTACAAAACTGTACAAATTGGGTTTCATAGAAGTCCAAATTTTTGCCACCGGATACTGAAGATTCAATATTTTTTTCACCTGAATTGAGTATTTTTATGTTTTTGTCGCCGGCCGACAGACTTCTATTGAGTTTATTTCTAATTTTGCAACCGCCATGAGTAATAAATTTTCATACGACCATCAATGGAGCCTGTCAATACCGCTATGTATTTGAATTGTGAAAATAAAGCAACAAACAGATAATTTAACATCTTCAGTTTTATGTTCTTAATTTACCAAGGTCTAAGATAACATCTATTTTCAGCACATTGTGGATGTCAACAATACAAGATTACACAAGGCAATTCAAATTAATTTTTTAAATTACAAACTTAGTAATTTTGAATGAAATCGAATCACGATGTATCAGTTCCTGGCTTGCAAATGTTGTCCAATTTAAGTATGCAAGTTTTGAAACGTTTCAGCTACCAGACTTCCCTTTCAAAATCTTACATTATAATTTTTGCGTGGGAATTTCAACTTTTTCAAAAGATTTGATGTGAAATTTGTCAAATATTCAGACTAAAATTAAAAGTCCAGTACAACTCCAGGGTTAGATTCAAAAGAGAAATTAAAAAAAGAGGGATGAAAAGACAATGCCAAAAAAATTACACCATTGAAGACAAGCAATTGTCATAACTGCAGCTAGTCCTTGGCGACCATAAACTCATAAAATGAAATGAATTGAGAATTCGGCTTGAAAAGGCGCACAATTTTGTAAACTATTGCGCGAAGGCAGCTGGCTCACTTTTGATAGGATAATGCGGACTCTAGACAGATACATAAGTTTACCATTTTGGTTATTGAAGGCTGCAAATAAGTGCCAAACAGTTTGACTTGACCACCCTTATTGAAAGAATGGATTTGCCCATAACGTGTCATTTGACCTAAATCATGTAAAATGCAGTACGCCAGACTTTTGTTGATGGAGCAAGCATTTGAAATGTTTCTGTGCTGCCCTAATGTGGGACACTTGTTTCAGGATAATAGACAGATCAGTTAAATTCAATGCCAGAAAATGGATACCTAGTCTAGTAATTTTAAAAATCAACTTCAGTTGTTTTGGTTTGTTTGCACCATGGAGGTAAAAATCTGATCCGATTTTACCTCCATGTTTGCACCGTCTCATTACATTTTAAAAAAGTTTTGACAGTATAAAAAAAAATTCAAGCCTTCTTTATGTATCTTTAAATCACAGAATGATCTAGTCAGGTTTATATTGTGGCTAAATCACTTCGCTGTCTTTGAATTATCCATTTAAACTTTATAAACTACGGTACTATCAAACTTTGGTTTCAGTTTCAACATCGTACAATGCGAACATGCGAACGACATGCCAGTTTCTTTACAACAACAACACGACAAGATCGTTCAACTTTGAGTGAAAACAAATGCCCTATGCGAAGATTACATCGTCTGCTTTATTATAAATACTATTCAGCGATGGTCAGATATTTACCAGTCCATTCCAAGGAGAGTTAGACGTCTTTGGGCGCTTATTCATTCCCACGTGTCAAACTTTCCCAGCTATTTTTTTTTTCGCCACACAGCGCAATTCGGAAACCTCCACATACATTTAGTATGATTACAGGCTTTAGGGTTATCGACGGCATGACCCCGATAACAGTTCGGGAAATGGACATGAATAATTAGCGGTCGGCAAACCGAAGTTTAACTGAGCGCATGAACTGAGCGGTACCGAATCACGCGGAAATGACCGAAGATGCTGACCTATTTTTTCTGGCATTCCCCATTTCCCGATTATTTGCCCGCAATATCTTTCGATTATAAATTAAGAAATTACGAAGTATTGGCCTTTGGAGACTTCAGTTTTTTTCCAAAATTTCAGTTTTTCCCTTCTAAAACACTCAGACTTCAGTTTTTTGGTGGCAAAATTGAGTTTTTACGGGAGTTTTGACACCGAATACCGGTGTCAAAACACGACGTGTATGAAACCCTGAACTTGCATGATAACCCTCAAAATGGTCTGATTATATGTTAAACAAATGTTAAAAAAAAGAACGTGAAAATCTTTATTTTCCGCTTAATTTGGCCTGAATAAAGGGTACCGAAATGTTGCGTGCCAAAATGCTGTACCCTTCACTTTGTGGTGAAAGGTTGTGCCGAAATGTTGTGTACCGAAAGGTTACAGACCGAAATGTTGTGTGCCGAAAGGTTACAGACCGAAATGTCGTGTGCCGAAATGTCCTGACACCGATGCTCGTATTAGCCAATCAACGGTCACAAGAAGGAAAGACTTTATTTATAGAATGTACTACATGTACCTGATCAGTGGAAGCGAACTTGCTCAAGTTAAAAATGGAAATCCGCAAATGGACTGCCATTTACCGGGCATTCCTGAGAAACATGAACAAATTGTATACATGTGTAGAGGCCATTAGGGACCTCTATTGTATTTGTGAATTGAGTCCTTAACCACTCCCGCCTGCAGTTAGGGTTTTGTATTACTGCTAGGAATCCGCCCCTCAAGACGTCTTTCAGACATTATTTTCTGTATTGATAGATTGTATAACTTGTGAATAATGTATTAATGAAATACTAAGTTTGTTAGAGCAATTATTTCTGCTCAGGGAATAAGTTGGTATGTTTAGAGATCACGTGACTCCGTCTTGACCATGCGTTTCAGCCATTTTGTTCGTTTTGTATCCTGCATTTAATGCGACATTTTCTGATTTCTGCGGAGGCTTGGAGGCCCAGAAATGTGAGTAACTTAGCCATCTGATCTATGAATGTACAATATAAATGTAGAGCAGAGCGGGAACTTATGGAATTTTGTAAGATTGTCAGATTGAGGAACGCATTTTATTGTTTTCTTGCATAGCGATAACGTGTGCTATACATTGTAACACTGGTATGAAGTTCAAAGGAAGTTGCCTGCTATTCAGATACGAATCATTTAATTATAGCAGTAATGAATGACAATAGAATCAATTAGATAACATGAAATATTGGGATTGATGAAAATGTATTGTTTTCATAGAGATTTCTTGATGCACGCGTGGCTTGCATAGTGAAGCCGTACATGTGCAATTTGCCAGTGCAAAGTTGCCTCCCTTCCTCCATATGTATACATGTAACTGTAGATATAGCAAACAGCCTGGACAAGTGATTGTATGAAATAATTGTATTAAGATTTTTATTCAGACATAATTAGACAAGAGTTTTCATTGAATTGGCTAGATAAATTGATTAGGTTAGATTTCATTGAATTAATTTGATTATACTCTATAATAGTGGACAGTGTTGTATCATATTACAGATGATGATGATGTGCATCCATGATATGGTTAAGGGTGCGTAACCATGGTAACTGGAGAAGTGTGTAACTAACTCCCCAAGTGGCAGTTGGGGGTAAGAATGTATTACCGTAAATTACATGAATAATGCTTTCGGCATATATTGTTGGATGGATTCTGTCAGTGGTCCACTTCATGTTAATAATTATCAGTCAGCCTCATGATTACTTAATAAGTCAATGTCCTTTGATTAATTTGTCAGCAATGATTCACCAATTAATGCATTGGATATTCTAGTCATAATTCGCTATTTCTGGTATTCATTATGTCATTGTCACTGTCCATGCCGAGTCATGAATTGTCATATTATTTGTCAACTTACTCAATTGTTAATTCCACTATGCAGTTATTGTTCTAGTCATTGATTAATTGTTCTAGTCATTGATTAATTGTTCCAGTCATTCATTAATAGTTCTAGTTCCTTGATAAGGAGACGGGTACTTCCTTCTGATATTCATTCTCCATTTCGATATCACACTTAGGGTGCATTTCCCCGTATCACAAACTTGAAGTATCTTAGGCATGGTATCGCATTGGTCTGTTATCACCATGGTTACCATATAAGTAAAATACCAGTCCTATTTTGATAAACAAACTTTACAAATTGTATCTTTGTATTGACAGGACTTGGTCCAGGATTGTGTGTACTTGGAATTCGTTGGTATATAAAAGAACATCAGACTCCAGATGTGGTGTTTTATCTTCCTTTATTCCGGAGTGTCTCTACGTTCTCTTACATGGTGTCAGAAGTGGGATACCTCGTTTCCAAGTTCGGAGGATGTTTCAATTTCGACGTGGCCAAATTCCCCCGAGCTGCCAGACGTATCTTGTGATGTTGCCTGGAGCGACCAGACAGACAAATGGGATTGGGGAGGAGAGATCTGTGTGTAATTAGAATTCACTTCAAGTGTGATGAACTGTGACTTAACTTTAAGTGTGATGAACTGTGACTTCAAGTGTGAACTTTGACTTCAAGTGTGATGAACTGTGACTTCACTTCAAGTTGTGAACTGTGACTTCACTTCAAGTGTGAACTTTGACTTTTTGACTTCAAATGCGATGAACTTTGACCTTCTTTACAGCCTTATGAACTTTGGATTCCTTTCCAGTGTGATGAACTATGACTTTGACTCACAGATTTGAGAACAGTTGCCAACCAAGCAGTATGAACTGCTGCGATGAACTATGGGCAGACTGTTGGAAACTGGTCATCTGGTAATGGTGGTAAGGTTTTTGTGTGCATTTGCCAATACTGAGTATGAGTAATGATGAAGTAGAAAAGTATTGTGTTCAAATGTGAATGTAAATTGAATTTGTAATTGTTTTGCATGCCCACTGATTGAATCATTTAACTATTGATTGGTAAATGCTGTAATGAACGCAGTATGGCCGAGGCTGATGCTATAGAGAAGTTAAGCCAGGAGCTAGAAGCCCTTAGGGTTCGTGTCAGAGAGCAAGATGCTAAGCTTAATGAGCGGTCATCCCTTCCCGAGCCTAAGCCTGTTGTGCTGCTTTCGAGTCAGCGTCTGGAGAAATTTAGAGACCGGCCCGAGAAATCGAGCGAACCATCAATTAGAGAATGGGTCGCTGATGTGCGAAGTCAAGCAGAGGCTCGTAAACTGTCGCGAGTTGACTTTGCCAATTTAATTCTCAGCAATTTGGGAGGGAAGGCTCGTCAGGAGATAATCGGCCGTGGTGAGGGCATCAAAACATATCCGGAGGAAATAATTTCTGTGTTGCTTCATGTCTTTGGGGATGATGACCGACTGCCACTGTTACAACAGAGGTTCTATGCATACAGACAGACGGAAGAGGACATTCTGTCGTGTTCACTGGAATTAGTGGATATATATGACCGTATTACAGAGAAAGATCCTACATTTGGTGCATGCCGGGAACCCTCTCTAAAAGGTCGATTTGCGGAGGCGGTGAAAGATGAGCATCTCCAAAGGGAATTGCGCCGCCTGAATGAGGAACTGCCCGATCTGACTTTCTTTCAACTGAGGGATAGAGCCGTTCGGTGGGCGGGAAAGACCGAAATGAAGAGCAAGCCCAAACCGGCTACCTGTAACGAGATGGAGGCCAAGGCAGACCCAATCGCTCAAGCCCTTGGGCAGCAGGCTGAGAAAATTGATAAACAGCAGCAGCAGATCAATGAGTTGCTGGAACTGGTCAAACACGGAAAGGCAAGTGCTGCCTCCCATAGAGGTGCTGCCTTCCATAGAGCAGCGCAAGGCCAGATCATGAGGTGTTGGTTTTGTAATTCCCCTGACCATCTACGGAGGGATTGTCTCCAGTGGAAAGGGGCAGATAAACAGGATAAGAATTTAAACCACTAAAACCTGTCGTGGAGAGCCACACGTCAGGTTTGTCACCACCAGTAGGCTCACTTTTGCGTAAGGCAGTGGGAGATTGTCCAGAGGCGTTTGTGGAGATAGATGGGGTTGGAACACAGTGCTTGCTTGATACCGGAGCTCAGGTGTCCACGATGACGGAAACATTCTTCAAGAAGAACCTATCAGACCGGAACTTGACGGATGTGATGCCATACATCAGGATCTATGCTGCGAATGGCCAGGACATTCCCTTTGTGGGCTTTGTACAAGTGGACATTAAAGTCTTTGACTGTGAATTAAAGGAGGTGGGCTTCTTAGTTGTTAAAGATGTTGATGGAATTATGGGAAAACGCAAAAGGGATGTTCCCATTGTTATTGGGTCGAACATCTTTAGGGAGATGAAAAACAGTACCCCAGCGGGTCGCAACAAACCAAAAAAATGGAGGAAAATCCTTGCGATGTACGAAGAGTCTAGGGTTTCTGAGGAACATATGAAAGTAGAGACTAGGGTCAGAGTGGCTGGAAAGAAGCCAGTCTTGTTACCTGCTCGTTCAATCACGGTGGTAGAATGTACTGTAAAACCTTCACCAGCCGGTGATTTTTCAGCTTTGGTTGAACCGGATGAAACTGGACCAGTGTTGCCAGACGGAGCTCGTCTTGGGCCGACTTTTGTTACTGTCAGCCGCAGCGGCAAAGTTCCAGTGCAGTTTGCAAACTTTTCCAGTGCAGATGTGTATCTGCAACCCCGGACACCAGTGGGAGTGCTCAAGCAGGCTTCCAAAGAACCTGAAATAGAAGTGGTTTCCGTGGGAGTGAATGAGGTCCAAGTTAGAAACAAAACAGAGTGTGGTGTTGAGTTACAGACTCAGTATGCAGATGGTTTGATTTCAAGGATGGACATTGGCAACCATCTTGATGGGGAGCAGAAGAGTAAGCTATCCGAGGTCATAGCAAAACATGAACAGACATTTAGCAAATCAGAGGATGACATCGGATTTTGCGATGAAGTCAAACACCGTATCATAACCACGGATGACCAACCCGTCAAGATTGCGCATCGCCGTATTCCACCTCAGCAGTGGTCCGAGGTCAGAGACTACCTGCAGAAATCTCTGGATAGTGGAGTCATAAGGGAGAGTTCCAGCCCATATGCCTCTCCAGTGGTTCTGGCACGTAAGAAAAATGGCAAGTTGAGGCTATGCTGCGACTACAGGGCACTGAATGCCAAAACCAGAAAAGACGCCTACCCCTTGCCAAGGATAGAGGAGGCTTTAGACGCGTTAAAAGGTGCAAAATATTTCTGTAGCCTGGACTTGGCTCATGGGTTTCATCAAATTCCTGTAGCGGAATCTGACATAGAGAAAACCGCCTTCCGTGTGGGAATCGGAGGTCTGTATGAGTATCTGAGAATGCCCTTTGGGTTAACTGGGGCGCCTGGGACATTCATGCGGCTCATGGACCGGATTTTCGGAGACCAGAACTTTCAGACTGTCCTCATCTATCTTGATGATATACTGATATTTGGATCTACCTTCGAGGAGACGCTGGAACGTTTAGATATGGTCCTCACGAGGCTACGTCATTTCAACCTGAAAGTAAAACCTGAAAAATGCCAGTTGTTCAAGGACCAATTGCGATACCTGGGACATGCCATTTCTGAGGAGGGTGTTCGTCCAGATCAGGACAAGGTACGTGCGGTGAGAGAGTGGCCAAAACCGAAGACCGAGACAGAATTGCGTGGATTCATGGGTCTTGCCAGTTATTATCGGCGCTTCGTTCAGGACTTCTCCAAGATATCGGCCCCTCTCAACCGATTGCTTTCTGGACCTAGGCCACAGAAAAAGGGTAAAAGCCACAAACCCTCTGGGATCTCTTCCTGGGATGGTTCCTGTGATGAGGCATTTGAGACACTGAAAGTTAAACTAACGGAAGCACCGGTACTAGGTTACCCTGATTTTGGACATCCCTACATCCTGGAGGTCGATGCTAGTAATCTTGGATTAGGCGCCGTCCTGTCACAGGAGCAAGCCGGACGACGGGTTGTGTTGAGCTATGCAAGTAAGTCCCTCAGAAGGAATGAACGCAACATGAACAATTACTCAAGCATGAAATTAGAACTCTTAGCCCTAAAGTGGGCAGTGGCAGAAAAGTATCGGGACTTGCTACTCGGTGCCGATTGTGTTGTCTATACAGATAACGATCCTTTGACGTACATCCAGAAGAGTGCGAAACTGGGAGCCACTGAAATGCGGTGGGTTGGCGAGCTGGCTCAGTTTAACCTAACCATCAAACACCGTTCAGGTAAACAAAACAAGAATGCAGACTCTCTCAGCCGGAAGGTGGAGCATTCTCCGGAAGTTGGTCGTTTGGAGCAAGTAACAGCTGAAACTGAACGACCGTTTGAACAAACTTCAACTAGGATAACTCCTGAAGTGAGGGAATGTGCTCTACAGGTACACCAGCATGTGTTCTTGGAGGAATTGAAAATGATCCCACCTCGTCCGGAGCCATTGGTAGTCTCCTCATTACCATCCTTGACCAATGAGGACCTTGTCAGACTATAAACTGCTGACCAACACATTAGTCACCTGAAGTCGCTTCGACAATCCAAAGAGCCTCCATCTGGACGGGCACTCAAACAACTAGATAGCACCATGCGGAAACTTGTGCAATCATGGAAACGTTTCGTGGAAAGCGATGGAGTTCTGTACAGAGAGTACCAGGATCAGGGTCAAATGGTTCGTCAAATACTGCTTCCTGAGGCACTACGTTCAACTGTGTCTGTGCATGATGAAATGGGCCATCAATGTGCAGAGAGAACGCTTGCCCTGCTGAGAAAGAGATGCTTCTGGCCATTCATGGCACGGGACGTGAACTGTTACTGTCTGAAATGTGAACGGTGCATGATGGCGAAGGTAGGACGAAACGTGAGGCCTTCCATTGGATCTTTGATAGCAAAGAAACCCCTAGAAATCGTGGCAATAGACTTTACACTTCTAGAACCAGGTACCAATGGTGTTGAAAACGTATTAGTGTTAACGGATGTGTACACGAAATTTACACAAGCCATACCAACCAGGGACCAAACAGCAAAGACTGTTGCCAAAGTACTGATCAAGGAATGGTTTGTGAAGTTCGGTGTGCCTCAGAGGATACACAGTGATAAAGGCCGAAACTTTGAGAGCGAACTGATTGGAGAACTATGTAGTATTTATGGTGTGATCAAAACGAGCACGACCCCATACCATCCGCAGGAAAATGGTCAATGCGAACGGTACAACAGAACACTCCGGACACTTCCTAACGAGAGGAAGCGGAAATGGCCTGACTATTTGCCGGAATTGGTATACGCCTATAACTGTACGCCCCATGCCACCACTGGGTTTTCTCCACACTTCCTCTTCTTTGGAAGAGAGCCCCGACTGCCCTTGGATACCATGTTAGGTGTTGGAGGTCCTGTGAATGACCTACATGAGGAGGATCCTGCTGAGCATCAGCAGAAGCTGCAGGAAGCCTTTAGAATGGCCAGTGAACGCACTGAACGTGAAGCCCTCAAAAGGAGGAACAGAGTTAACAAGAATGCACAGGATGCCGAGATACCAGTGGGAGGCCGTGTCTTTTTGAGGAGTCACCCGAAAGGCCGCCACAAAATTCATGACCTGTGGGACCCTAGACCGTACAGAGTAATTGACAAAAGGGACTACAATCAGTATGTAGTGGAGAACTTCGAAGGTGACACAAAGCAGAAAACTGTGCATCGCTCTCAGATGTTGGACTCGAGAGAGCTAGTTCCTGATATTGTACCGAGGAGTGCATCGGATATACAGGAGGAAAAGGAGCATTCCACTCCTGCAGATGTTCGATTAGACGACGAGGATTACTGGGTAGTAACAGAGGGATCGCCTGAGGGATGCAGAGACCCGGGAAATGATGCGTCTGGGGATCCTGATGTTGTGAGTGATGGGACCGCTGAGGCAGGCGATGTCGCGGATGCTGGCGAGGCTGTGGAGGTCGAGCCAGAGCAACCTGTGAGGCCAGTGGATGACCCAGCTCAAGGTACCCAGGTGGAAGTCGGAGATATTCCTGGTCAGCAAATAACAGGGGAGCTTGGAGCCAACGCCAGAGAAGAATCTGAGGACGTGGATCTTGAGATGCCCAGACGGAGAACGGCACGTTCCACGGCGGGTTCCCACAGTAACCCATGCAAACTTCCAAGGTCTGTCTTGGAACAGGAAGCCGCTGCTAACGTAGATCCCATTGTGTTAGCGAACATCAGCCAGACACAGTTATTGTTAGTACAGATGTTAGCCGGAATTAAGCAGTAGGCTTAATTTGTATCTTATTGTAACCGACGGTGATATGTTGTCAGGGACGACAACAGACAAGCGGGGGAGTGTAGAGGCCATTAGGGACCTCTATTGTATTTGTGAATTGAGTCCTTAACCACTCCCGCCTGCAGTTAGGGTTTTGTATTACTGCTAGGAATCCGCCCCTCAAGACGTCTTTCAGACATTATTTTCTGTATTGATAGATTGTATAACTTGTGAATAATGTATTAATGAAATACTAAGTTTGTTAGAGCAATTATTTCTGCTCAGGGAATAAGTTGGTATGTTTAGAGATCACGTGACTCCGTCTTGACCATGCGTTTCAGCCATTTTGTTCGTTTTGTATCCTGCATTTAATGCGACATTTTCTGATTTCTGCGGAGGCTTGGAGGCCCAGAAATGTGAGTAACTTAGCCATCTGATCTATGAATGTACAATATAAATGTAGAGCAGAGCGGGAACTTATGGAATTTTGTAAGATTGTCAGATTGAGGAACGCATTTTATTGTTTTCTTGCATAGCGATAACGTGTGCTATACATTGTAACACTGGTATGAAGTTCAAAGGAAGTTGCCTGCTATTCAGATACGAATCATTTAATTATAGCAGTAATGAATGACAATAGAATCAATTAGATAACATGAAATATTGGGATTGATGAAAATGTATTGTTTTCATAGAGATTTCTTGATGCACGCGTGGCTTGCATAGTGAAGCCGTACATGTGCAATTTGCCAGTGCAAAGTTGCCTCCCTTCCTCCATATGTATACATGTAACTGTAGATATAGCAAACAGCCTGGACAAGTGATTGTATGAAATAATTGTATTAAGATTTTTATTCAGACATAATTAGACAAGAGTTTTCATTGAATTGGCTAGATAAATTGATTAGGTTAGATTTCATTGAATTAATTTGATTATACTCTATAATAGTGGACAGTGTTGTATCATATTACAGATGATGATGATGTGCATCCATGATATGGTTAAGGGTGCGTAACCATGGTAACTGGAGAAGTGTGTAACTAACTCCCCAAGTGGCAGTTGGGGGTAAGAATGTATTACCGTAAATTACATGAATAATGCTTTCGGCATATATTGTTGGATGGATTCTGTCAGTGGTCCACTTCATGTTAATAATTATCAGTCAGCCTCATGATTACTTAATAAGTCAATGTCCTTTGATTAATTTGTCAGCAATGATTCACCAATTAATGCATTGGATATTCTAGTCATAATTCGCTATTTCTGGTATTCATTATGTCATTGTCACTGTCCATGCCGAGTCATGAATTGTCATATTATTTGTCAACTTACTCAATTGTTAATTCCACTATGCAGTTATTGTTCTAGTCATTGATTAATTGTTCTAGTCATTGATTAATTGTTCCAGTCATTCATTAATAGTTCTAGTTCCTTGATAAGGAGACGGGTACTTCCTTCTGATATTCATTCTCCATTTCGATATCACACTTAGGGTGCATTTCCCCGTATCACAAACTTG
>JAVTVY010046864.1:0-22267 GCA_036873755.1 Hanleya hanleyi
AATGTTACAGACTCGAAAAGGCCAAGTCGGTACGCTGTTGTGTGCGATAGTGCTTCTGGGTACCTTATTTGGAGGTGTGTTCTACGATTTGTCCTACCTGATATCCTGTTTTTCAACACTCAGTCGTCCAAGTGCTGCTCCACCGGTCCCTGAACGTCAAGTGCAACACCCCAACAGTACGAGTACCAACCTCACCACGACCACGACGACTCGCCCTCCTACATCGCCGTTTTTAAGCGTACTCCTCGACCTCACCGCCAGCC
This sequence comes from Hanleya hanleyi, assembly GCA_036873755.1. Classification (NCBI taxonomy): domain Eukaryota; kingdom Metazoa; phylum Mollusca; class Polyplacophora; order Lepidopleurida; family Hanleyidae; genus Hanleya; species Hanleya hanleyi. Next base: position 264 of record JAVTVY010046864.1, read on the forward strand.
TGCCCCTCCTACCACACCGTTTTTTAAGCGTACACCTCCACCACCTGACCGTCAGCCTGCCGTATCAACCCCTGAGACGACGACGACGACGACGACGGAACCTATCATCACCACACTCAGCCCTACCACACCACCGTCTAAGCGTACTACTCGACCTCACCACCGCCATCAGCCTACCGGTGCCGTATCTACTCGCCGATTCGAACGTTTCCACTACACCATCACCCCCACACCTACCAACACGATTCACCTGGGCTCCGGTGAATCACGTTTACCACGGCAACGGTACCCACAACGGTACCCATTGGACTACGATCCCCGGTGGGATCCACGAGAACGCTGGTGGGCTTCTAATCGGCAAGCGCAAATCACCAAATAAGAAAAAAAAAACTATGGATCCTCGATGGCAGCATCCTTTCACGTGTCTCATCGCTGGACCGACAGCCTCGGGAAAAACACACTTCGTTCAACGCCTCATCGAACACAGGGCAGCCCTGATTTCACCGCCTGTAGCTGGTATCCTGTGGTGTTATGGAGCTTGGCAACCCGCGTACCAGGCACTGGCCCGTGTCCCGGGCCTCACCTTAGTGGAAGGCTTACCCCCTGAGGATACACCCCAAGACACGTTGGTAGTGGTGGACGATCTCATGACGGAAACGGACAGTCGAATCACCCGTCTCTTTACCAAAGGCAGCCATCATCGTCGGTTGAGCATTATCTACATCGTGCAGAATCTCTTCAGTAAGAACAAAGAGCACCGGAACATTAGTTTGAATGCTCATTATGTGGTGTTATTCAAAAACCCCAGAGACGCCTCGCAAATTACCCATCTGGCCCAACAGATGTACCCTAAAAACACGGCCTTTGTACGAGAAGCCTTTGAAGATGCCACCCAACCCGCTCACGGCTATCTACTCATCGACTTGAAACAAGACACGCCCTCTACCCTTCGATTGCGTACTCACATTTTTCCCGACGAGATCCAGACGGTGTACACTCCCAAATAAAAAAAAAAAAATAAAAGAAGAAGACAAGCCACTCTAGCCATCACTCATCATGTCGGCACGGATACGCAGACACGCGCCCGCGCTCCGCGTACTCCGCAGCGCGCCACCGGAGGTGGGCCGGGCCCTGGTGCGCGGCGCGGAGCCCGAATTGGTACGGTGTTTGTGTGAAGTGGCCCATAATGTGTTAAAAGGCAATGTTCCCCTCAGTGCTGTACAGAAGGGGCACTTGCAACGGCACAAGGCAGGTCTCAGAACGTTAGTCAAGAAGACGGAGAGTTTGAAGAAAAAGAAACAGGTGTTACAGCGCGGTGGATTTCTCGGTGCACTCCTCGCTCCCTTAGCCGTTGGTGTACTGGGGCCATTACTCGGCTCCATCTTGGGAGGAGGAGGACGCTAACATGGAACATACGAAAAAAATGATGCTGGTCGAACCGCGATTGTTACAGAGTTTACAATCGCCCTATCCCGTGCCGGCCACCGTGCAACAACTCCAATCTCTGGATGAAGAAATGAATACTATACTGCAACAACGTGGGCTCTCCGATCACGAGAAAATTCAACGCTACCATCATACACTGAACCGGTACCAGACGTTTATGGATCAATATAGAGGCGTAGCAAGTAGTACTAGTACTACGCCACCACCACCACTACCCACACCACTACCCACAACTACAACAGGGGCTGCTCCATCACCTCAGCTGGAAGAAGAAGTGTTGAACAGTGTGCCTAAAGCCTACAAGACGCGGGCCCGTTTATTGTTGGACCGGGTGAAACAGCATGCCGATATGGGTTGGAATGCGGAAGGAAAGCTACTGATTCGAAACAAAGTGGTACCGGGGTCTCATATCACCGATTTGATCAACGATATGGTACGGGCACGCAAACATTCCAACCCCCCGGGCTGGAAAGTGTTTGCTGAAGGCTTAAAAGACACGCACATCCCACAAGAATTGGTAGGCAATCCTAACCGTTGGGCCTTTATGGAGCAATCGAACACCCCACCCTCAGCACCATCACCACCACCACCACAGCAGGCCTCTTGGGAGCTGATGTCACCACCCAAAACACCAGCACGACGCTTTGGACGTTTCAAATCACTGCCACAACGCCGAGTGGCCGCCCCCCAAGGCCAGTCACTGGGAACCCTACTAATAATACTATAAAAAACCGGTGCAGAAGCCACAACCACATCAGTTGTCATCATGTTTTACCTGACGTTGCCCAGTAATAGCTCACTCGACGTGTTTCCTGACAACACCTTGACCAAGTATGTCACGCAATTACCTCAACCGTTACATTTATCGGGACGCTGGGAATGTGGACTGGTGGAGATTCAATACCCTTACTCATGGTTCAACGTACAACACGGAGAAATATGGTACGAAGTGGTCTACGAAGAAAAAATCTACAGACTGACGCTCCCCGCAGGCCAATACGATACACCGCAGAAGTTCGTAGCGGCTCTGAATGCCTTGATGACGTACGAGGCTCTACTGAAGTTCACGAAGAATGCATCACCCCTGTTATCCATGCGCTTGAAGAATAACCTGTGCTTCGAGGTCAACGAACACAACGAAAAGAGCTTTATCCGACTGTCCCCGCTCGTGAGCGCGAAACTCAGTTCTAGACTAGAGGAAATGTTACGGCTGTCTCACCACGTGGTCATGAGGGGTCCGACCAATGAGTACGGTTCCCATTTGATGGATATGAAAGAAGGCCTGTACGCACTGTACGTCTACTCGGATGCCGTGGACAGCCATATTGTGGGTGATATGAACACACCTCTGTTACGAGTGGTGCCCATTAGCAAGACGTATGGCGAACAAGCCACCCACAGTTTCAACCCTATCATGTTCCTGCCCGTACGCCATACCGATATCGACACGATCACGGTGGATATAAGAGATGACACGGGACGGCCGATCCCATTCGAGCGAGGAAAAGTGGTGCTGACACTTGCTTTCCGACAAACCCGTTCTCCTCACTTCGTATAATAATGTACGTCCCTTACGAGTGCCATACGCCCAGCTATACCGACTACTACAAAAAACAAACGGGAGGCGGCATGTCCATGTTTAGTGGGGCACGCATGCAACGTGGACATGGATTGGGAAACATACTGGGGAGTATCGTCAAAACATTCCTGCCCATGGTGACACGGGGTGTGAAAACGGTAGGGAAACAAGCGGTACAAAGTGGATTGCGCATGGCCGAGGATGTGATGGAAGGCACAGCACCCCGACAAGCCTTCAAACGCCGGGCTAAAGAAGCCGGGGGTGTGTTGCTGGCCAAAGCCCTTAAAAGACAAAGACTGACACCGCGAAGAGTCAGTCGACGGCCCACCCACCGACGACGCACACCCCAGAGAAGGACTACACCCCAGAAGAAGAAGAAGAAGAGACGTAATAGTAGTAGGAGAGACATCTTCGCATAATGGCCTTCATTCACTCCGAGTCATGTCCGTCTACCAACAGTGAATTGGATTTGTGGACTATTCCACCCACTCAAACCAGTGTAGCCGAAGGACGTTGGGTAGAACATCGACCCCTGGCTAGCCTGACGGGCGTGGGTCCCGTAGAATTTTCCATTCAAAACAATGATACGGCCTACCTGGATTTAGCCAACTCCTACTTGTACGTCAAAGCTAAAATAACGAACAGGGATGGGACGAACCTAGCGGCCGATACAAATGTAAGCCCGGTGAATCTTTGGCTGCACTCCCTGTTCCAACAGGTGGATATCAGTCTGAACGATAGACTCATCAGTACGTCCACCAATACCTATCCGTATCGAGCCTACCTGGAGACGCTGTTGTCGTACGGCAGTGATGCCAAACTATCACACTTACAAGCTGAGCTGTACCACAGGGATACACCCGGCTACTTCAACTATCTACTCCCTGGCAATACTGGGTACGCCAGACGCAAAAGATTAGCAAGCGAAAGCAAGTCCATCGATATGATGGGACGACTGCACGCCGATCTGTTCATGCAAGATCGCTACATGATGAACGGTGTAACCATCAAGATCAAGTTGATCCGTGCCTCACCTTTGTTTGCCTTAATGGCCGGTGGGGCGGACGCTCTCGAGTCCAAGATCGTCATTGAAGATGCAGTCCTGTTTGTCCGTACGGTAGATTTGCAACAGGGGGTGTTGCTGAGTCACATGCAAGCCTTAGCGAAAAAACCAGCCCTGTATCCCATCCGACGCGTACAGACCAAGGTGTTCTCGGTACCCGCAGGGACGATGATGGCCAACAGAGAGAATTTATTTCTAGGAGATCTGCCTAAACGTCTTACCGTGGGGTGTGTGACCAACACCGCATTCAATGGAGCTTTGGCTGAGAATCCGTTCAAATTTCATCATTTCAACATCAACTTTGTGGCACTGCACGTGGCCGGTCATCAAATTCCAGCCCGACCCTTACAACCAGACTTTACTAACGGAAACTATGTGCGGTCCTACCTGAACCTGTTTATAGCCACAGGACAAAACAACCAGGACGAAGGCAATACCATCAGTCGAAAAGACTTTAGCCGTGGGTACACATTGTTCGCCTTTGACCTCACCCCTACCTTGGAACACGATCATCAACTGGCTTTACTGAAGAAAGGAAACCTACGGTTGGAACTGCGTTTCTCCGTGGCTCTACCCAGCACCATCAACGTGATTTGCTATGCCGAGTTTGACAACGTCATCAGCGTGGATGCGCAAAGAAACGTGCTGTGTGACTTCGCCAACTAAACCATGGATACAGAACAGCTGATGCGCATACTCCAGCGAGATCCCAAGATCCCCTTTCGAGGTGTATTTCCACGCAATGTGTTTCCCATCCACTCCACCACCCCTGCAGCCTACATCCTAAATACAGACCCGAAGAGTCGACCCGGTGAACATTGGATAGCGGTGTACGTGGATACCCAAGGCCAAGGCGAATACTTTGATTCCTACGGACTTGCACCTCTCCATGCCGATTTAGTGAAATTCATGGACGTCTCAACGACAGAGTGGCGTTGGAATACGCAAAGATTACAAGGCCCCTTGAGTAGTGTGTGCGGACAGTACTGTGTGTTTTATCTCACTCACCGGAGTAGAGGACATTCACTGTCCACCATTGTACATATGTTTGATGATTATTGTCAAGCCGAAGACCGTGATGTCCTGGTCTATGACTGGACGGCCTCTCGGTTTAATGTGCATGCACCATTTCTCTGGTTCACTTAAAACATGTACTGCGCAGACCCCCTATTATTATCACATTATATTGTTATGACGTTCTGACGTGAATCATTGTTGAATAAAGAGTTGAAAAAACACAAAAAATGATTTTGACTCTCTCTCTTTATTTAAGTCAACAAGAAGGATATATACAAATAGAATACAGGTGGTATGTACACATAGAATAGTAGTAGTAGTAGTAGTAGTGATTAAAAAAAGTTCTGCCAGGAGTAGGATTTGAACCTACGCAGGGTATCACCCCACCAGTACTTAGAACTGGCGCCTTAGACCACTCGGCCATCCTGACTTTTACAGTTTTTATAACTCGTGACTCCACAGTTAATGTTCCACATTTTACAAGTCCAAGTAGGTAGTGCTCACACCGTCGGCCAATACTTTTCGTTTGGGATAAAAGAAAGTAAAGGCGTCTCGTTGCTGGATATAGGTGCGCATCTGATGGCCCACCACACGGAATCCTCGATTCGTGCCACTCGCACTGGCCTGGCTTTGCAACACGTCCAGGTAAAGAGCTTTGTCGATGTTGGGATCGCGCCGGTTCACTCCTTTGCAGCTAAACTTATTTTCGTCTCCCCCGTAACAGTAATACGTCTTGGAGGAGAGCGCAATCATAGCATCCCCACTCCACTCCAGCTTGAAGAGCCCGGGCGTCCGCTTATCATACTGGTAATGGTCACGTCGCGGTAACCACTGGTCCCGTTCCATCTCATACTGGTGCCGTAACTCGGGTTTCACCAGGGACTCCCAATCCGCATTAGAGACGGCCATGTAGGCCGAGTCCGTATCCATCTCGATGAGTTGCCAGTCTGATGCATTAAAATAGACACCCATAAAGTCATATAGAAACTGCAGCATGCGCAGCTTGGCCACCTGGTATAACATACATCCAATCTGCAGGGGTAAGTTGTAACGGATAGTCTTCTTGGCTAAAGTGATTTCATACGTGTCGTCATCGATGACCTCCACCGACCGAAAGAGAGGAGAATTGACCTTTTTGCGGGCTTGAAGCGTCGTACAAATGTTCACGTTCACGTGCTTGTCCTGGTTGGTTACCGTTTTGCCATAATAGCCGTTGCCCGTGAGCTTCCAACTTTCACCGATGATGGCCTTACTGGGGTCTTGGTCGCCTTGACGTCGGGCAGCCGTCACAATGTCGGCATTCGCCGCAAAACAGGCGTGAGGTACGTACTGTATGACTTGGTGTATTTTCGTAATCTCCAGACCGTGCCGCATATACCACTGCAATAGCGGAGTGCCCAACAACATCTTCTCTCCCCACATACTCCCAATGAGCATGCGACGCGGATGCGGTAAACACCCGTGTTGATCTGCGTAGGCTCCCATGGTGGTCCCAATATCATCTCGACCCACCAGCGTGTTCTTAAAGATGGGCGGGCACTGGGCGAAGACAGGTTTGAGAGTGTCGGGAACATGCAAATCACATTCGACAAAGCCGTACAGGTCCCCCGAACGAATGGCGTCGAACATCTGGGGTAGACTCAGCAGTCGACGACGACTCAACGGATACTCGCGCTCTTTTAAGAAACGCCGTAAATGAGGTAGAGCCTCACACAGGGTGTGAAATTGACACTCCCACATCTCAATGAGATGGTAACCTCTCTCTTTCACATAATCCGCGTTCTCCACCACTTCTTTCCGTAATTCCTCACCTGTTTTACCACGTCGGTGGTTGAAACACCCAGCACTAAAATGGCATTCGTGACCGTGCCAATAGCAACCGTAAAATTGGAATACAGTGGGTGTGTTACCCACCAGGGCAAACCCATCGACGTAACTCGATGGGGAGGCGACGATCGCCTATGCGCTTCTCTGTGGCGTTGGTCTGGTGTCGTATAGTAATTCCCCGTCGATAGGCTTCCCAATCTATCCACTGGTCGGCGAGATGTTTGGAAGAAGCGCGTTGGGGCGTAAAATGCTGCCCTTCGGCCAACCAACGTGTGTAATGCCCACTGGGCATAGGTTGGGCGAGTGACCACAAGTACAACGCATTGGCATCGAAACCGATAATCTTTGCACAAGATTTTCCACCCGGCAGAGTAGTCACGTCCTTCTCGTGATAACGGTGGAATATAAGACTGGGACCACCCACAATGTTCGCCTTTAAACACTCATGCATGTCCGCATCTTTCTGCTGTATCAACGAAAAGTACGTGGGACACGCTTGAAAAAGATGGCGAAGCGCCACACCCGGTAAACTTAAACACTCCTTGAAGATGTCCACATGCATTTCACGACGAAACAGTTGAACCATTTTCTCAGCCGCTTCCAGGAAAGGAACCACATCCAGGTTATTATACCATATGAGGAAATCTCGCATCGTCTCCATGTGTTGATCGTTCCATACCTGCTCTAGTTCACGGTACGCGTCTTCCGAACATTCCACTTGCTTCAAATCGTTAAAGAAGGCCTGCCGCGGTGGCAACTGTGTTTCCGCCAAACGGTCGAGCGTCGATATATACGTGTAAGGGAACAGACCTTTCGTTTGTGCACAGTCATACGCCTTCACCCACTGATGATAACTATAATTAGGCGCTAGGTAGTTGCGTACATCCAGGAAACGGAGTGATGTGGTAGTCAGGGCCATATGATTATTGATCTTCTTGATGACCGACTTGATGGTATTCGCCTGGGCCAAGTAAGGGTAGAGAAATTCCTTCACCATATTTAAATCATAGCGCCCCGAGTTGAACCCCAGCACCGGTAACTGGCCTAGGTATTGTAAAAAACGCGCTTTCAATTTCTCGGCATACGGTTTGGGTAAAGGCACATCATCGTGCGACTGCATGGGCTCCGACTCCGACACCGACTCCGACTCCGACTCTTCATCATCACTAAACGCTACACCCGGTATAGGAATCCGATCGTCCAGTTGGTCCAGTATGTCCTGGAACTTGCACACCAACAATTCCGTACTGGCCGCGCTCACTTCTTCTAAATACCCCATCATGCGGGAGATTAACTCATGGGCATCCCCGGTAGACACGAAACAGACCGGTGCAGCGTCATAGCCAGGTACGTTGCTGGAAATGCTCACACTGAGGGGAATATGGCGCTGCGTCCACTGTGTTTTGGATGAAAACAAGTCCATGGGCTCCAACAAGGCCTCAAAATCATAACACGCCCGGTACGGAAAATAACGGTCCGCCTCCGGTATGATGAGACCCTCATCGGCCAGTTCCTCGAAAATAGTAAGCGTATTATGATACACACCACCAGGATAGACTCGCTTCACAGCGTTCGTACAAATCTTCTCGTGTCGATGTAAGTGGGAGGTACGGTGAAACACCCGATGGCATTGGGCGCAACTGTAAGACTCAGCGTACTGGCTCATATTGTATATCAACGAAAAATGACTCACGCCATTGTAGTCGAACACATTCACTTTCATGGTAGAAGCGTACCGTTCTGTGGAACGACGAACCAATTCAGCCACCAATATATCGTCCTCCTGTTGTAATCGGTATACAAAGATATTGATGTTGAACAGGGTTTCCACGTCATCCAAATTCTTGAAAGGAACGCCACGGAAGTGCCGCTGATCCATGTCTTGCTGCTGTAAATACTGCTCCCAATAGTCATTGGCCACTCTGTCACAACTCCGAGGGTCACACCCGTCCACATGTACGGCCAAACACCGAAACAAACATTTCCGGTCTTTGTAGGGCCCATGCCTCCCGCTGGTTAATGCATACAAGCCGTATCGATGAAGCAGCCAAGGAGGGAGTAGTACAGGAGCACCGATAGGATGATCTCTCATTTTCGTGACAAAAAATGTGACGTTGGTGACCCTTTCCACAAGCCATTCGGAATTGGGACGTTGCAACTGGGCCCATTGCAATGCATCCAACGTAGTCAATTGTTCAAGCAGTGGCTGCAGGGAAATGTCTTCCGTTATGGTGAACGGCTGGTCAAACACATACGTATTATTACTCGGGTAATAATACCGCAGCTGGTCCGTGTTCTTCTGCCGTAAAATATACCCAAATGTCATATTCAACTTGAACGCTGTGACCTGGTCTCTGAATATGCTCTCAGCGTAAGTAGACAAATAGGTGAAGTCTTCCAGTCGAAAGTTATACAAATCCAATAGACGACGGTTACGGTGAAAACAATGGCGTATGGTAGGCCAGTGTCGTTGATAAAGCTCCCTCACACGCTCGTCTTCAGGCAAAACTTCTACAGGAGGGACTGCTGGGTCAAAGGGAAAATCTTCTCCACGTGTCATGCTTCCAAACACACGGGTGAGGCTGGATAGAGATGAGACAGGAGCAGGCCGACAGGTTACAAGTCAGGCAGACTGGAACTGGTCAGGATGGCTGGAACTGGTCAGGCAGGAACTGGAACTGGACAGGCAGGCTGGAACTGGGCAGGCAGGCAGGCAGGCAGGCAGGCAAATCAGGTCAGTTAAAAACTTCCCAAAGTAATCCAATGATTATAACCCATTCACTAAAAATCACCTACTTTTATATGTTTTTCACCCCATTCCCGAACATTCACGAACCCACTCCGACATCTTGCTTTACAACAGGGCCCACAACCACCATTTTCCTTTACAACAGGGACGACAACCACCATCTTGCTTTACAACAGCACCGACAACCGACATCTTGCTTTCCACCATGCCCGAACAGGTACGAACACACCCGAACACACACGAACATCTCCGAACCACACCGAACACACACGAACATCACCGAACCACGCCGCCATCTTGCTTTACAACAGGGCCGACACCCACCCTCTTGCTTTACAACAGGGACGACAACCCGAACATACCCGAACATCCCCGAACCACACCGCCATCTTGCTTTACAACATGGCCGACCCAACTGTGACGTCACAGAGGTCATATGCAAATTTCTGAGGTCAATGAGCGTCAGGTTGCCCTTTATCCACTACTCGCCTAGGCTCCGGAAGCTCCGGGGCCCTAGATTACCGACGAGTTCCAAGCGTTTTCCCCGAAATAAATCGAAACATAATGTATGCAGATTTATGGTTCGCATAAGCACGCAAATTGAAAACTATCACACCTTATGCCAGACTCCATATGACTTTCTGATTTAACACATACAAAACAGGCCTAAAACACACCGACACGTGGTGCGCTTGCGACGATAATGTCTGATATTAGATACTGAAATTTCAACATTTATAGAACGCTCACAAACCACATGAATAAAGGATGGTCTGTTTAATACGCCTATATGATACTCTAATTACATAATGGACATCCGTTCATTTTACATATCAATTTAAGACATTATTCCAACGTGGACTCCCATGGTTCCCTGATCTCTCTCTCAATTTTTTTTTTTTCAGGTTTCATGGGGGGGGGGGGCCGGACCCCCCTGACCCCCCCCCCCCCGTAGATCCGCCCTTGGGTTCGTTGCCGTTGTCAAGAAAATGGCTGACAGAACAAGAAAATCAGAATAAAATAGTTAAAATCTATAAATTAGATATAATATTTGATGTTGATTAATTTCGAAAATCTATCAATGGATTTTAGTTTCACCTACCGGAAAATACAGACTTCAAAAATTACTTTTGTCCTTCCGTTCAATAGTGCCTATGGTCATGCCTGCTATACTATAGCCGTGTGTCTATTTTTTTGTAACGGTAGTGTTGATGCGGAACTCCGTCACCCCTCTTCTCCCCAGCCCCCGCCCTGCGTTCGGATTGAAACCAGTCCAGGCAAAACACCACAACTAACATCAACCCCTTCCCTTCAAAGAAGCGTCAAACTGACCCAAAGTGAATAAATGTTGCCTAGTTAACTCCAAGTCCCCTGTGGGCATTTTGATCTTTTTTGTACGCTTCCTTTCAGGCATATTGAGTGGACAATCTCAGTAAACTCAGACATCACGGAGCATTATATCCGACGTTAACACTAGATATCCCGTGCGAATTTCAAACTACATCTGTTCGCCAATCAGGTGGCTAGCTGTGCGAAATAACTTTAAAAAGACGCCCCTTGAAATTACAAACAAGAACACATGGACTAATATCATAAACAGAAAACAGAAACAGTACCCTGTATCGAAATAAGGCATCAAGTCTAGACATCGTGCATGCGTAAACTTCAAAGGATTTGCTACCTCCGAAAAGTGTACTTTTGTCAGACGGTATAGAAAATATCAAAAGACCGACCGCCGGTAAGTTGTTCGTCTCCGTGAACTAAATGCCAGATTGTTTGTCGTCATTGGCTTATTGGGGAATCTCGTAGAATATCGGCAGAATGTTCGCACGAATTTTCCATAGCGTCACTTCTAGATGGTATTTCCCTGATATATACCATCTTGGTTTAGATTTCATTTAAAAGATTCAAATTGCTTCAAGAAACAAGTAAAACGTTTCAAAAATATATTCAGAATGTTCTCATGATATTATTCCAGCTATTCTGAGAGATTCGTGTATATCCGCCACACGGTCATGATAATACATGTATATGCCATCAGATTCAGATAGGATAAAGTTGTCGAAAGAAGGGGAATAACTCTAGCTGGATGAAGAATACAGAATTTCAAAGCCAACAATTAACTCAACCACCTCGCTGGGGGTCTAATAACACCCCAGCCACCAGTCAGATTTTTGGACCGGATTCGGGGCCTTCGCGCACATCGCCGGTAGTGACATCATATATAGTAAAATGGATGTTTACCGAACATTTCGATTACTTTTCCAGTCTGCATAATACCTCTGTTGTCTTAGCGTTAAAAAGAATTATCTGGAGATAATTTTCCCTGTTTATCTGGACAGAGCATATGAAAAGTAGTTCGCTCATGTGCAACACTAAAGGAGTCGTTTGGTCGGATTCAAACTGAACCGTGCGTTGGTTGGTTTCCCCTATACGTCATAGCAACGTAGTAAAGGTCAACTTCCGCTATTGGAGGCAGGGATGTTATTGGAGCCTGCGAAATGGAGCATGCGCTGTGGGGAGGTTGCAATTAACTTATTAAAATATACTACAGTTCGAAACCATATCAATAAGGCTTAAACCAATAGATTCAAAATCATGTTTCTATGTGAAGGGTCATTATTATCCTTGGGTTAAATACTAATCTCATTTTATAAACACTTTATAGCGAGCAGAGCGCGGCCGCGAAGCAAGCTCTATAGGTATTGCGTAGACGTGCATATATGAAACAAAACATAGCAAAATTTAATGAAAACAAAGCAAATAACAACAACAACCGATATCCCTTGAACGAAAAAACGGTGATTTCCGTTTCCGCCACCCATGGAGAAATTGCATGCCGGGACAAATTACTCGTGATGAAGACTTAAAAGAAGAAAACATAGCCTAGCTGGCATGTCATTTTTCGAAAGGATTTCAATTTATTTATAATTTTACACAGATGAAAGTAACTGCAGACTAAAAATGATTCGTTATGTGGCTTTCGTCCTTGTCGAAGATGTCCGATGCAAAACGCAGACCACGTGACCAAGAGTTCGATCAAAAACGTTTCGCACTGAAGGTAGTCCACGGTATGCATGATGCCCCGTCATATATGGTGGTTAACATCTGATAGTAATAAGCCCCACTCCCCAGGGATCCTGGACCTTGGGAGTGTTAAGTGTAACAGGAATACAGAATAAAGTATGAAAAAAAAAAGGTAGTCCACTGAAGGCGGCACTGAAAACGGTGTACATCTTTCGTCAAATTTAGTTCTATGGGAGGCAAAACCTGCATAAAATTCATATCTATGGAAAGCTTATTTATTGCGTTTTTTAGATCTGAAGTATCGTGTAAATATGACAAGGCATTTGTTAGAAAATAAACATTTACGACGCAGTCGTGGTTGTAAAATGAAGCCATTCATCTTTTCGAAAACATACATGGGAGGTAACTCCGCTAGAACCGCTTGATCTCGCCGACGACGCGTGAGGGTCCTACGCATACGCCCAGTCAAGTCCAGTAGCGTACAACTCACGTCCACTCATGTTCAGTAGAAAAGAGATAACCGCACAGGCACGCATTCAGTCACCAGTGACGTCCAGTAGCAAATGTCATGTCCAGTGGAGATAACTGAAAATTGTGATTTTGCGATTTAAGTTTAAAATTCGATTTTGAATTAAAACAACTGAGTTCGTAACCTATTTATTTTTTATGATCATTCTGACTTGGTTGTTAATTTTAATTACGAATTGGAATTTCAGTTTTTTGAATGAAATTTCAGTTTACATTGAATTTGATCAAGATTAAAGTAAAATTATTTTTAAATACTTGAATTTAAATTTGAATATAATTTTAACTCGAAATTAAAATTTAATAGTCGGAAAAAAGTTTGAAGAAAACATTTCATATGGAATGAAGTCCAGAACTAATGTTTTGAGTTCAGCTCAATCAGTTCCTAATCTGAAGCTAGAGTATGTTTCAATTTAAACTTTCAAAGTTTACATTCAAAATTAATAATGAACTTTTCGAAAATTCCTGAAACTTCAGTATGTTTTATAAGCTAGACAGTCACATCCTCCGATAATACCTAAAAATTTCACACCAGAGATAGGCCTACATATTTTTTTAAATTTAATCATGGCAATTTATTTGTATTTCCACATTTTAATGACATGGGAACCGTACCCCAGTTGCAGACGAGGGGGAGGGGGAAGCCCTCCCCCCCCCCCTCTATATATTTTTGCTATCCCTAAGGCCAGAGTGCTGAAAATTACCACACTATATCTGTGGGTCAAGCTCTACTAGAAAATGTGAAAACAAAACAAAGAAACAAAAAAGATGGCCTTCTCCTATATTGTAACTTGTTTCATCAGATTAATATTTTATTTTCTGGAAACCATGAAGAATTTCGATTAACATTATACAAGCGGGGCGTGGCCGCGAAGAGGCCGCTTGCGAAGCAAGCTCTATAGGTATTGTGTAGACATGCGAATATGGGACAAAACATAGGCAAAATTTAATGAAAACCCAGCAAAAACAACAAAAATGCAGAACTAATTTTTGAGTTCACCTCAATGTAAAATCAGTTCAAAGGTGTCCCTAACCTGAAGCTAGGGAGAGTATGTTCCAATTTAAACCTTCAAAGTTTACATTCAAAATTATAATGAACTTTTCGAAAATTCCTGAAACTTCAGTATGTTTTATAAGCTAGACATCCTCCGATAATACCTAAAAATTTCACACCCGAGATAGGCCTACATATTTTTTTAAATTTATTTAAATGGCAATTTATTTGTATTTCCACATTTTAATGACATGGGAACCGTACCCCATTTGCAGACGAGGGGGAGGGGGAAGCCCCCCCCCCCTCTATATATTTTTGCTATCCCTAAGGCTAGAGTCCTGAAAATTACCACAATATATCTGTGGGCCAAGCTTTAACAAAACAAAGAAAAAAACAAGGTGGCCACAATGATGACGTCACAGTGACGTCATTTTCAAAACATATTTTTAGACGATTTTTCGGTCATGTTACCCTCCCAATGCCATTCCCCATTATAGACACAAATGAATTTTAAATATCAATACCCAATATGATTAATTATGGTTTTCATGTCTTGTTTATCTATAATTTTATAGATTATAATCATAGCCATTACAAGGTTGTTTCTGTCCATTATAGTATAATAGCTCTCTTCCATTAATATTTTAGCATTCAAAATTATTCATTAAAGTATGTAATTATAATCATTCTATCAATTCCTTAAATTAATTAAAAATGTAAAAAGAACAATATCTCAATGTTGAGAACAGCTACAATATGAACTGATTTAGTCGATTGGCTTTACAGTTGCACATTGAACTATTTTAACATATCTGGTAAATCTATTGGCTGTAAATGTTTGTAACTATTGTTTCCATTTGGCAGATAAATAGTAGTAGTTTCGTCTTTGTATACAGATCTGTCTATTAATCAAGATATATTCACTTCAGTCTCAACTTTTGAACATGTCCATTACAAGGACATTTAGTTTGGTTAAGTGGAACCTACTTCCCCAAGGTTTTATATATTGTGTGTACAAATTAGAATTGAACAGAATTCCTTCAGTAATAAGACTAATTGTGACAGTATATATGTGACATAGATTTTATGTCTGATAATTAGAGGAACAGGATTATTCTTATTAATAGGACTTTAAAATAAAGCCGCCTTATGACAGAATATAACATCATGGCCACCTGGAACAGTGACAGGAAATCATAGCTAGGACCAGATAGAATTTGGACAATTAAATATTTGATCCAATCTAATTAAAATTCAATCCTATCTGCTCTCCAATTTGGATATGTCGCCTACATAGTGACATATACGATTGGGGAGCATTGCTAGGATATAAATCATGTCATATTTATGATCCAGGCTATGTCGACAAATTCTAGACAACAACAATACCACATGGATTTTAATGCTGTAAAGTTCTACAGGAACTGACTTTCAAACAAGCCATCGGTTTTGATGTAAGCATGTGCATGAAATATGTGTTCAGTGTAAAATACTATACAAAACGTGGACTCTATCTGCCCATATCTGTTTCTGTGATGGATATGGGCAGATCAGATCAATGGAACCCTAAAAAGTACAATAGTACTTTAGATTTCATCCATTTCAAATATTAGCTCTGTGCAAGTCCCTGTAATTGTGTTAATTTAGAGCTGGTGGAAAACTTGATATGAATAGGCAAAGCCAGAAACGAGAGGAAGAAGTAGGCCTATTTCTCCGCTCGCTTCTAGGCTTTGCCTATTCATATTAGTCCTTGTATGCAGACATGTACCCTCATAACGGATGATGGGTCTGTACTTGATGATGGTTTTCAGGACCAAATACGTTATTCAATATACGTCCGCTCATCTGAGCAAAACGGGCGGACAGAAATCGCAAAATAGTTTTTGAAGCCTGTCTTCCAACCTGTAACCATCTCGGTCATCTATACGCGGTAAGACTGACCCTGGGATCATGTGTATCCATGTTCACCCTACTTTCGGCAACTGCCAGAGAGAATTTCCATAAATCAATATCACGTGACTTCGTCAGCCAATCAGCTAAAGTCTACCGACGTAACCCCAACGTAACTCGCCATTTTCGAGTCATGAGATGAACTACTTGTTCAAAATTTCAGATCCACCACACCTCTTGGATGATACGAAAGTTATACATACCTATATATTTTGTAAGCCCAGGCAATATCTGTTTCAGAAGTGGTATGAAAACTTGTAATTTATCAGATTTCTCGAGTCTGTTCCCCGCCGGATGAAGGCCGAACAGAATCCGGTAAAGTACCGGATATCGCTCCGCAATAATGGAGACACACGATTCGCAAGCCATCTTATGGATGGCGAAGTGTACCCAAATGTATGGTGGCCGATAAGGGACATCGCTGCATTGTTTCAGGTATGTGGTTTGGTAACACGAAGGCAGGATGCGAAGCGCGAAGTCCAAACACGAAGGCAGGATGCGAAGTGCGAAGGCAGGATGCGAAGCGCGAAGTCCAAACACGAAGGCAGGATGCGAAGCGCGAAGTCAAAACAAATGCCACTGCGCATGACTCGATGAAAGCGAGGCCAGGCCCCCATTTGCATTATTTTATTTACCAATGCCGAGACCAGAGTATAGTCGCCTTTCTCGTCGCCATGGTTTACATGAAGAATAAAGTTTGTATGTGTTTACATACACGAGCACATGACCAGTCTTTCTTTATTACTGGAACCATTTCGTCACTCGATACAGTCAAAATCGCTGATTTTCTTGATTCAAAGTATAGTTCATTTAGGCTCGATTTTATTACAGAAAGACAACGTCATCCGTCAGTATTTTAACGTCGGATATACGAATGTGGAGATTTGCCAAATTCTTCATATCAATCACGACATCTGCTATACAATAATAATATGGCCGGAAATTTTTACATAAGATTGGAAAACATACAATAAGTGTTTCAAAGAAACCAAGCATAATAATATTACAAATCATATCACAGGAACGTAACATATTAAATACCGGTATATATAATTGTATCACAGGATCAGAATTTGATTACAAAATATGGAGGACGACAAATGATGTTGGACGCAAAATTTAAACTAAACAAAATAAAGGATCAAATTTTGAAATCTCCACCCTCGATAACAAATTTGACAAAATCAATCAGTTGTCGGTAACAAAATCTCTCAGCATTAAGAATACTGGAAAATTTCAACTTGGTGATATACATGTATGTGAAATATATGGTGGCTAGTGGTTTGGTAACACGAAGGCAGGATGCGAAGCGCGAAGTCCAAACACGAAGCCAGGATGCGAAGTGCGAAGGCAGGATGCGAAGCGCGAAGTCCAAACACGAAGGCAGGATGCGAAGCGCGAAGGCAGGATGCGAAGCGCGAAGTTCAAACACGAAGGCAGAATGCGAAGCGCGAAGGCAGGATGCGAAGCGCGAAGTTCAAACACGAAGGCAGGATGCGAAGCGCGAAGGCAGGATGCGAAGCGCGAAGTTCACACACGAAGGCAGGATGCGAAGCGCGAAGGCAGGATGCGAAGCGCGAAGTCCAAACACGAAGGCAGGATGCGAAGCGCGAAGTCGTGTTTGGACTTCGCGCTTCGCATCCTGCCTTCGCGCTTCGCATCCTGCCTTCGTGTTACCAAACCACATACCTAGCGATGTCCCTTATCGGCCACCATACAAATGGCCTGTCTTCCTGTAGAAGAGAGGTGAAATTAATTCAATGAGGGTGTGTCGCAATACCATTGCACTCACCGTGCACGTTGACGCTAGTGGCGTTTAACCTTGTTCACCCGTTGCGATGGTCGGCTCGTGCTTAGGTCCATTTGAAAGCTTCATATGCAAAAACGACAATTCTTCGCAGAAAGGAGGAAAAATAGATTTTGAAGCCTATCCTTGATTTATTCAATTTATCAATTATTCTAATTCAATAAGATTAGGACAAGGCCTATTTTTTTCCTATGAAACTGTTGCTCTCAGTTATCGTACTTGCTGTTAGACTGCTATAGATATGAAAACTGAATTTCTTAAATAATTTGCTATAGGCCAACATTTAGTTTGATTTTATCAGCTCTCAGTGTTCATCTGCACAAATCCATATCAAGCCTCCTTCGGCAACCGAGATTGTCATGTCTGGTGGCATACTATCATCACATGTTGTGGGGGAGGATTAATAAGCATCTCTCAGAATTTTTAAATATATGTTCAAAATATGAAGCTGTTAAATATTGATCCATGCGCATATTTTTATCCAATCACGGAGCTTTTTTACGTGTTGACATTCATTGTTTTTCATCCACATACAATTCAACTCGATATCATATCGATTTATTTTATATCCGTATATACATATCTTTTAGATAATGCTACATCAAATTAATTTGTATCCCCATTCAAATCATTTAGATACTGTATAGAATCAGTTTGTATCCGTATACGTATTATTTATAAATATGGCATCCCAATATTTAAAGTGTGGTCAAAAATCGTTAAATGTTAAATATTGATCCATGCGCATATTTTTAACCAATCACGGAGCTTTTTTACGTGTTGACACTCATTATTTTGCATCCGCATACAATTTAATTCGATATCATATGGAATTATTTTATATCCGTATGCATATTTTTTTAGATACTGCATCGAATATTTCAATGCTACATCAAATTAATTTGCATACGCATACAAAACAAAAATTACAATGAAAATAGTCAAAAAATGAGTCAATATAATATTTGTGTGGGCATGTATGATGTATTTTCGCAAAAGAAATACAACCGTCTAAATGGATGCACAAAGTTAAACGCAACGCTTCGATACGTTGAACGTATCAGCTCTCCATGGGGAGTGGTCTTCGAAGATTTCTGCAGCCTTCCAACAGTCTGTCTTCGGATTAATTTCACGTCTCTCCTACACGGAGAAAAGCTTCAAAAACTATTTAACGATTTCCGTCCGTCGCTCAGATGAGCGGGCGTATATTGAATACCGATATCACGCTAGAAATCCCCTATCAAATACAAACCAATCGCCATTATGAGGGTGCAAGTCTGCATGCAATAATTTTGTTGAGTTTATCAAATTAGATTGGAAATAAATCTGTGGTTGATGACAACATTTAAGGTAACATAATGATTAGTATTATTTTGCTTTAAGTCTCGTTAGTGTAATTTCTAATTATTGTACATTTAAAAGCGTTAATTGTCAGCTTTGGGATTGGCGGTGCTGTTCTAGCAAGAGTTATTCCCCCTCTCTTTGACAAATCCCTCTCTTCGACACACGAGATTATCACATCTGATGGCATATTATCATCACTGTTGGGAGGATTTGCAAAAATCTCTCAGAATACATGGAATATTATTTTGAAAACTTTTTGAATATATTTTGAATCGTAAATTATTTGGTTCATAAAGTAAAAATGTGAAGCTGTTCAATATTTATCTATGCATGTAATGAATCAAAAAAGTTCAAAATTTCCAATATTTTTACGATTTCATATACATTCCATTCAAATTTCATCCACTAGGGAGTCTAATGATCGCCTGATGAAGATATTCACAACAGAGAACATGACCATTGGAACATTTTGACCTTTAGTCATTCACGGAAAGCTCATATTGTATCCAACACGAATAAAATGACGTTGTTTGTTGTTGTTTCTAATCCTTTTTTTCCTGAGAAGAACTGCATGGTCGATAGAACGGGGATTGTTTTTACGTGTTGACATTCATTATTTTGATTCCGCATACAATTTAACTCGATATCATATCGAATTAAATTATATCCGTATGCATATTTTTTAGATACTGCATCGAATATTTCAATGCTACATCAAATTCATTTGTATACGCATTGCAGATGATTTAGATATATACTGTATCGAATCATTTTGTATCCGTATACATATTATTTAGATATGGTATACTATTATATTTCGATGTAGCATCGTATTGAACCAATGCAATCGTCGGAATTATAGACACCATAAATTACATCCGCTCTTATAATCACTGCAGCCAATAGAATCAACTTTTATGAAAAGGTTGTCGCGTCTCGTGGTTGGAAATGGCTATGTGCAGTATGGCGGGAGAAGCGTCAGGGAGGCGATCGCTTCCCTCCATTCTCCAAGCACAGAATGGTGTGATGAATGCTGCTATAGACTATAGCTGTATGACATATATGATTTCGATATAGGATGGAATTGATTACGATAAAATAGGATCAAAATGAATAGGATATAATTAGAATATAGGAACAAATTAACTTGTATCTATATATAAAACTTTTATCTGATTGACTGAAATGTGTCTACATCAAATAGTCATTTTTGTCCTCTGTGGCCAACCACACTTGAAATATTGAGACACCATACCTAAATAATATGTATACGGATACAAACTTATTCAATACAGTATCTAAATGATTTGAATGCGTATACAAATTATTTTGATGCAACATCGAAATATTTGATGCAGTATCTAAATAATATGTATACGGATATAATATCGAATTAAATTGTAGGTATATAGATAATAATTAATGTCAACACGTAAAACAGCTCTGTGATTGGCTAATAATATGTGACTACACCAAATGTCGATTTTTGTCACCTACGGCCTACCATAATCATTGGGTAGAATAGGACTGGCATGATAGGCCGGTGATTAACAAATGTTGACTCGGGAAGTAGTAGAGAAAGATCAAGTTTTGGACGCGCATGGGAGTGTTCGGGGAGATGTGGGCCATACTGGGTGCTAATGGGTCGTGCAGATAAGCAGTGAATGATCAAAAAATTCATTTGCGGATAAATTCCATTCCCACATCAAGTACAGTAACTTAAAGTTGGGGAAAAATAATAATAAAAAAATAAATAATAATGATGATAAAAAACAAAAAAATACACTAAAATAGTCAAAAAATGATTTGTGATTGATAATTTGTGTGTGCATGTATAATGTATATTGCGAAAGGAATACAACCATCTAAGGTTAAACGCTATGATACGTTGAACAATCATCTCCTCATAAGGAGTGCTCTACGAAGATTGCAGCCTTCCAACAGTCTGTCATTGGATTAATTTCACCTCTCTCGTACAAAGAGCAAAGCTTAAACTATTTAACGATTCCGTCTGTTTTGCTCAGATGAGCGGGCGTATATTGAGTACCGACCGCATGCCAGAAATCCCATATCAAATACAAACCAATAGCCATTATGAGGATGCAAGTCTGCATGCAATAATTGTGTGGAGTTTATTAAATTAGATTAGAAATAAACCTGTGCTTGAGGACAATATCTAACTTAACATAATGATTAATTATCGTTAGTTTAATTTCGAATTATTGTGCATTTAAAAGCGTTAATGGTCCCTTACCCTGATGACGTATTATATCTCTCTCAGTCACGTGATGAATTGTGTTTTCATTCATCTGTATGACACGTGAACACTCGTCCAGAAATCTAACATCGAATGTGTAACACGAAACCAATTAAATTGTTATTGTCAACGCAAAGTACAGGTGCCGTAAGGCGTGAAGGCCTATATGTAACCCGATACACCAAATTAAAGCTTGCTCTTCAGACTGTGCCAGCTTAGCTCTGCCTCAGGGACCTCGCGCTGGCAATTAAGTTGATGTCATGTTACACGAGGGAGGTGACTGGCTAATTGATTTTTTTAACGATCCTCACCTGTCATTCAATTGCCATGGATGTTGGGGGCCTGCATTGCATCAAGGGATACTAGGAGTGGTATTTTATTGTCATGAATGTAGGGGGCCTACGTCATCAGGCTTCAAG
>JAVTVY010046865.1:0-23001 GCA_036873755.1 Hanleya hanleyi
TTGACAGTCAGCTTCACATAAATTTCTCCCTAACACTGGTTGACACTTGACTTCACTACATTCCTCCCTAACACCGCTTTGACACTCGACCTCACATACATTCCTCCCTAACACCCCTCTGACACTCGACTTCACATACAATCCTCCCTAACACCGCTTTGACACTCGACTTCACATAAATTTCTCCCTAACACTGGTTGACACTCGACTTCACGTGCATTCCTCCCTAACACCGCTTTGACACTCGACTCCATGTACATTCCTCCCTAACCTGATAGTCCTAATCCCGCTTTGACACTCGACCTCACATACATTCTTCCCTAAAACCGCTTTGACACTCGACTTCACATAAATTTCTCCCTAACACTGGTTGACACTCGACTTCACGTACATTCCTTCCTAACACCGCTTTGACACGACTCCATGTACATTCCTCCCTAACGTGATAGTCCTAATCCCGCTTTGACACTCGACCTCACGTACATTCTTCCCTAACACCGCTTTGTCAGTCCACTGCACATACATTCCTCCCTAACACCGCTTTGACCCTCGACTTCACATACATTCCTCCCTAACACTGGTTGACACTCGACTTCACATACAATCCTCCTTGACACCGCTTTGACATTCGACTCCACGTACATTTTTCCCTAACACCGCTTTGACACTGCACTTCAGATATATTCCTCCCTGACAGTGCTTTGAAAGTCAACTTCAAACACACTCATGCCGAACACCCAGTTACGCTTTGGTGGAGAAATTATCTGACTTCTATAGCTGAAATGACCCTAAACCTGATAGTTATGATGCATACCTAACCCTAAGTCCTAATCCCGCTTTGACACTCAACCTGACATACATTCCTCCCTAACACCGCTTTGACACTCGACTTCACATACATTCCTCCCTAACACCGCTTTCACAGTCTACTTTAAATACATTCCTCCCTAACACCGCTTTGACACTTGACTTCACATACATTCCTCCCTAACACCGCTTTGACACTCGACTTCACATACATTCCTCCCTAACACCGCTTTGACAGTCGACTTCACATACATTCCTCCATAACACCGCTTTTACATTCGACTTCACATACAATCCTCCCTAACACCGCTTTGACACTCGACTCCATGTACATTCCTCCCTAACACCGCTTTGACATTCGACTTGACGTACATTCCTTCCTAACAGCGCTTTGACAGTCGACTTCATGTACATTTCTCCCTAACTCCGCTTTCACACTCGACTTCACGTACATTCCTCCCTAACACCGCTTTGACATTCGACTCCACGTACATTTTTCCCTAACACCGCTTTGACACTGCACTTCAGATATATTCCTTCCTAACAGTGCTTTGAAACTCAACTTCAAGCACACTCATGCCTAACACCCAGCTTCGACATTACCCTAGATACGCTTTGGAGGAGAAATTATCTGAGTTCTATAGCTGAAATGACCCTACACCTGATAGTTATGAAGCATACCTAACCCTAAGTCCTAATCCCGCTTTGACACTCAAGCTGACATACATTCCTCCCCAACACCGCTTTGACACTCGACTTCACATACATTCCTCCCCAACACCGCTTTGACAGTCGACTTCACATACATTCCTCCCCAACACCGCTTTGACACTCAACTTCATACATTCCTCCCTAACACTGCTTTTTCACATTCAACTAAACATACCTTCCTCCCTTACACTGATTGACACTGGACTTCACATGCATTCCTCAACACCGCTTTGACACTGAACTAAACATACATTCCTCCCGAAGAATGCTTTCACATTCGACCTCGCATACCTTCCTCCCTAACAACAATTTGACATTCGACTTCACATACATTCCACGACACAGCTTTGACACTCACCTAAACATACATTCCTCCCTAATACAGCTTTGACACTCGATTGCACGTACATTTTACCCTAATACAGCTTTGACACTGCACTTTAGATATATTCCTTCCTAACATTGCTTTGAAACTCAACTTGAAGCACACTCATGCCAAACACCCAGCTTCGACATTACCCTAGTTACGCTTTGGTGGAGAAATTATCTGACTTCTATAGCTGAAATGACCCTAAACCTGATAGTTATGAAGCATACCTAACCCTAAGTCCCAATCCCGCTTTGACACTTGACCTGACATACATTCCTCCCTAACACCGCTTTGACACTCGACTTCGCATACATTCCTCCCTAAGACCACTTTGACAGTCGACTTCACATACATTCCTCCCTAACACCGCTTTGGCATTCGACTCTAAATAGCACAGGTCCATCGTGTAATCATAAGAAACATGTCTACCAAGTTTCATAATCATTTAATGACAGCTGACAACTGCAGCAAACTGTGGTGTACAGATGTACATGTGCACTTCAGCCAAACGCAAAACTCTTATCATTTGACCTAATTTGGAGAAAAATTAATATTTCATCCAAAAAATGGCACGGGTACATTCTCTAATCATAAGAAACATGTGTACCAAGTTTTGTAATCATTCAATGAGAGCTGACAACTGCAGCAAATTTACCATGTACATCTATACATATAGAGGCTTACATGTACTATTCACCATGCACATTCCTCCCTAACCTGATAGTCCTAATCCCGCTTTGACACCTTACCTCGCATACATTCCTCGCTAACACCACTTGACAGTCGATTTCACATACATTGCTCCATAACACCGCTTTGACAGTCGACTTCACATACATTCCTGCCTAACACCGCTTGGACATTCGAATTCAAATACATTCCTCGCTAACACCACTTTGACACTCGACTTCACATACATTCCTGCCTAACACCGCTTTGACACTCGACTTTACATACATTCCTCCCTCCCTAACACTGGTTGACACTCCCCTCACCAATTGCTGATTCCAGTAATATTGAACCAGCCAGCAGAATCCCAATGGAATTATCAATTAACTGGATTATCTGCATAGAAACATATCAGCTTTGTACGTCTTGTGAATACAAGACAAAGGAAAAAACCAAACAATATAATTTACCATTGGTACTGACTTGAAAAAACACAAGACACAAGACTTAACCACAACCCTTTGCGTTTCATAAAAGTTCCGAATTTTGCATGTACCTGGCTACCACGCACACGTGCAACATGAAGTAAAATTTGCCGCAGGAAATTGACAAAGTTGACAGGACCCACAACAGTGACAAAAGATTGGCTTGAAATAAATTTTCAATGGATTATTTCTTGGATTGTCCGTTCCTTCAGATAGATCTAGACTTGTAACAGGTGTTTAAGAAAATAGATGACATTTTATGGTTTTGCTAAATGAAATTGTACTTGTTGCATGGACAGGTAGATTTGTTTTTCACTAGTCACCGGGAAAATTCAATTGTCCGCGGCAGATACACAGGCATTATTTCGACCTCTGTAAGTAAAACACATCAAAATGTGGTAAACCATATAAAGTTATGTTTATAGTCATCGTAAATTAGAGTTATAGTCATCGTAAATACATTTGTATTGGCTTCACATTCATGTAAAACCTAGGCGCATGGCGACGCGAAACATAGAATCAATATTGCGCAGCCAAGTTTGTTATGGGGCAGCAAGGTTGACTTGGGCCAGTCAGGCCACAGGGACAAGTATCAATTGGATTGCATAAACATACCCATGTCACACCTCAAAGAGATAGAAGGGACGCCATCTTGAAATTCACTTTCCTCCAGAAATTACCGGATTTCAGAGGCTCGATTGAGAACAAATAAAGGCAATTTGTTCATACCTGGCGGTGTTGTGGTTTTCTTTTACACTTCATAACACAAATCCTGACTCGTATAATGCGCTGCGATGCACAGTTTTTGTAAAATCGTTCTCAAATCAGCGGTTAATTCCCCCGCTTCGAGCATCTTCACGGACATTGAATGACTGCCGGTCTCGAACCCGAGATCATAACAATTACGTCGTGCACAAAGAACAATGCTGATTCGGTATGTTGGATGGATCAAGCTAGACCGACACGTTCGAGACTTTTGAATTTCGCGCACTGTCCACTGCAATAGTGTAAACAGCCAATCAGTGTTGTTCGTGGTGCGTGACGTAATTGTTATGATCTCGGGTTCGAGGCTACGACTGTCCCTCTTGCATATCACTCCAATTTCAACATCCGTGGTCTTTGAGGTGTGAGATGGGTATGGTATATGGAATCGAATTGATACTTGTCCATGTGAGTCAGGCCGTCAGTGTGGTTTTTACTATTAAGGAATAGGCGAGTGATGCTCTCTTGAATATACCGGGTTGGGGAAATACACAGAATATAATTTATTTATCTGTAAATCCACAACTATTATCCACTTCTCCAGACTAGTACCGTGTGTGGAATGAGTAATGAATGAATACACACGTATAGGGATATTTTGTAAACATAGAAGGCGCTGCGGTGTGCCGATCTCAATGGGGGATTGCTGCATGATCTTTTGCCAGTTCACATGTTGTGCGCAGAAGTTGTCGGGGGTTGACAAGCGACCAGAGACACGGGAATTCGGCAGTAATGTAATGTTTCTTGTACTATAGTTAATCAAGGAAGTATAATGTGTGTTCTGTTGGAAATGTGGTAGGTAATGACAAGATGATAGCTTTGTCAGTTAACCCCGTTTACACACTGCCAGCCAGCATCTTGATGGCTTCAAATTCCTCTTAGCAGGGGGGAATAACTGTGTATTTGTTTACATGCCACTTCCAAATATGGTAATACTAAACTGATGTATGGTATGGCTACCCTCTTAACTCGATGGGTACAGACGAGTCGCCAGTTCCGACCCACCAAAGTGAAATTTGCACCTGTTTCAGAAGGAAAGGGTTTGATTGGCATATTCATTATCTTGATCGCCGTGCAATTGTCCATAGCCTTTATTAACAAACTAACTTAGCTGGGGATAAACTGAACTACAGGGAAAATAAAATTACATTTCTTAATGAGAGGAGTCAGTTCCGACCCACTGTCGCCAGTTCCGATCCAGCCTCGTTTTGACATTGACCTTTGACCCAGATATAAACAAATGTAATGGTCAACATGATAAATTTTCCGCCAAGTTAGGGTCCTAGCTGGATATTTCGTTTTGAATGTCTTAATCTCCTAAGTGAACATCTGACGTTAAAGAATGCGGGTTGGACCGTTGGAGTGATAGTGATATGGTCGAGCTAATCATATTGGCAAGATATAGTGGACACTGAAATAACTCGGATGGCTAATAAGCATATACTCACTCGAAAATGATGATAAATCAACGGTACTTCTACTTATTTTATCTCTGAATAGTATGAGGCGCCGTTTGTCACTTTCTGATTTAATCTACTGATTTATAAATATCGGGTATTTAGCAGTCGGATATATAAATGTGCATAAAATGAGCGTGAAATAAACACCGACTTTAGTCAATTTTAAATCCTATATCAGCGAATAAAATCCGAGAAATATTTATAAATACCTATATTAGATTTCAAGATATATATATCTGTCGTCGTGTTATTTCTGGGATATAAATTCCTCCACAATATATATATATATTCCTGACAAACGATTTCTTATTTATATATCCGAGGTATCGTATCTTACTGATATATAAATATTTCAAAATGTGCTGTTGGGTATATATATATATCCAGTCTTCGTCTAACTCCGGATTTACAAATACTGAACTGAGAAAGTCTCATATATAGATATCCCATTTATAGTATGCTAATATAGTATGCTGATGAGTGTTGGTTTAGATCATATTGTCTATTTCGTGTTTCAGGTGACAAAAGTCCTTGTGATCCGTGGGCAAGACATAATGAATACTAATAATAATAGCTTTCTATAAATTCTGTGCTTCTGCGAATAACGCTGGTTAAAAGTAAGAAGTTCCTGAATGAATTTGCCCGATAATATTCACAGATGACCCACAAATTAGCGTGTGTTCACAATACCCCACATGAGAATCTGCGGAATGATTGAGCGGTGTTTGCCGACCCTTGGTACACTTGAAGAGGCTTAGTGTGACATCAAAATTTTTGCGGTAAACGTATCGCAACTCATTAGCATATTATAACTGGGATATCTATATATGAGACTTTCTCAGTTCAGTATTTGTAAATCCGGAGTTAGATGAAGATGGATATATATATACCCAACTACACATTTTTAAATATTTATATATCAGTAAGATACGTTACCTTGAATATATAAATAAGAAATCCTTTATCAGGAATATATATATATATGGTGGAGAAATTTATGTCCCAGAAATAACACGACGAGAGATATATATATATCTTGAAATCCAAAATAGGTATTTATAAATTTTTCTCGGATTTTATTCGCTGATATAGGATTTAAAATTGACTGAACTTGGTGTTTATTTCACGCTCATTTTTTGCAAATTTATATATCCGACTGCAAAATACCCGATATTTATATATCCGACTGCTAAATACCCGATATTTATAAATCAGTAGATTAAATCAGAAAGTGACAAACGGCGCCTCATAGAATAGCAGATTAAAGAGAAGAAATGCTAATCAGCACTCGAGTAACGATTTTACGTAGTGAGGAAGACATTTTCAGGCCATGGTACGACCCAGCTTGGCCATCCATAGATGATGGTGGTTCGGAACTGGGTCCGTCACTTGATGTCAACAATGGGGCAGGTAGCCTTTAGAGAGACACCCCAGTAAATAAATTTATGACAGATACATAGTACCATATGATAATTATATGTGAGAAACAAAACATCAAAACTTTGATCGGAAGCGCTGGCATTCGACACGGTTTATGACCAACGGTGAGTCCTGGTGTTTGGTCTTAGACCGATGTAGTCGTGTGTATGGAGTGTGTCTGCAAAGCTGTCTCCTAACAAAATCAGTGAATGCATAATATAATTTAACCATGATTGAGAGGTTGATCAACTTGCTTGAATACACCAAATGTTTCATGATTTCGCGTGATCATGGTTATGACAAGAAGCAATAGTTTGGGAAGTGGGCCAGGGTCGGAACTGACACTGGATCGGAACTGGCGACGTCACTGTATTTTTCACTGGTGCTACAAGAAATAATGACATGGTGCTATATTCCCAAAATGCTGTTTGTTCTCTTATGCTTGAGAAAGTAGACAACGGGCGGTGTTCGATCAATACATGTTGTCCGACTTCCACGGCTTGATCCAAGTGCCGATCAGATGGCAGGCGAAACTCCAGTACAAGTACGAAACACACTTGTACTATGTTGTTGTTGTAATTTTTGCCGGGTGAATTTATGAGTAATGAACCCCAGTAAATCACAATTACATGTATTTCGCGCCATCATCCACCTCTAATTTTAGTTGTAAATTGCAATACTCACAAACATACAGAGCCTTCATGTGTTTTCCTGGTGGAGAGCCCGGCCCGGAGAGCCCAAGCAAAGTTACACCGACCAACAGCGAGTGATGCCGGCAAACGTTTAAAATCATACTGCGCAGAGATACCCATTCGTTCGAGAAAAATAGACTCTGCCACACTGACAATGTACACCGTGCAGAAGGTTGGTGACCTGCAAACGCACACTTGCCTGCAGCCTTATCTTAATCATTCATCCATGAGAAACGGATGATATAGGTTTTTTCTATTACCTACAGTAGTTCAGGTAGGATTTGAAGGTTGACTATGTGGCAGAGACTGCATGCTTGGCAAAAGTTAGGGTGAAGTGCGGGTTATCTCCCCTCCTCTCAGAAAGCCATTGAATTGTCAAACGCCTGAAGACCGTAAACGCCGTTCATCCCACACAGATAGCCAAAGACCTGCATTGCCGCAAGGCCGCTAGTGTAAAAACAGAAACAAAATATAGAAATTTCAAACGCCGACAACTGCGGTTCTCAG
The DNA here is from genome assembly GCA_036873755.1 of Hanleya hanleyi. Lineage (NCBI taxonomy): Eukaryota > Metazoa > Mollusca > Polyplacophora > Lepidopleurida > Hanleyidae > Hanleya > Hanleya hanleyi. The sequence continues at coordinate 7,883 of JAVTVY010046865.1, forward strand.
AAAGAGTTTGAATTCTCAAACGCCGCAATGCCGTTTATCTGAAAAGATAGAGACAGCCAACACCAGTAGGCCTAATTTATAATACCATCCCAAGCCCCGACCACCAACCCATATCAAAATGTTAAACGGTCAGATTCCGGGAAATCCCCTTTTCGATGTCATAGACAGCAAACCGTAAAGTGTCCGTGTGTAGGGTACCGTGTGTAGTGCGAGCTCTTCTGGTGGAAATGTTCAAACACAGCAAAGCCGCAACGCCGGTAACACCGTGAATCGTCTACCGGTAGTCTGAAAAGCCGCAAAGCCGCAACGCCGGTGGGATTAATGAGGAAACCCCGTCAACTCCGCAAGGCCGCTGATGAAAAAAAGAGAACACTGTCGGCGTTAATGCAAACGCCGACAATAGCAGTTCTTGGAAAGATTTACATTGAACTGTCAAACGCCGTAACGCCGTTTCTATGAAGAGATACATTACCGTAGTAGTATACGCCGACAGACAAAGTGATTTACCACTCTCAGCCCCGACCACCGACCCCTTATGAAAATGTTTTAAACGCCGCTACGCGGCGTTGTATAAAAGACACTCTTCGCCAATTTCGTGATTCTTACATGGAAGATGGACCCCATTCCGAATCCTCTCAAATATGTTCCATCCAACATCGAACCTAACTCAATTTTTTCTTGAGTTAGGTAGATATTCCCCTAACGCTGGTGTGAACGGAGTATGGGCTGGGACCCTTATATGTATGTATGACGGTGGAAAGTGATCATGGGTCAGTGGGTCAGATGTACGTTTATGACTTACCCAAGTATCAATTGGAAAATATTCAAATGGACTATAATAAGGCGAGACCCGGCTGTAAAACTTACCATTTAAGTATATGCTGAGGGTAATAACTTTTTTTCCAAGTTTGGAAACATATACTCGTAAAGTAAAGATACTAGTAAACTTAGATCATACAAAAATCTCAAATGGACGTTCCAGGTGGAACTCTGTGTAACAAATGTTATGTCAAAGAAGCAAAGAAGTTCTATGTCGAAGTTTAGACTAGGGGTCGCTCAAATAAGATTGGAAACGTGTTGGTATGAGAATTTGGAAATCGTAGAAAGAATATGTCCAATATGCCAAAATTCCATTGATGGGGTTCATGTAATAATAGAACGTCCCGCTTATGATGAAATAAAATACGATGCCCGCTTTGAAATGTTTGCACTCTTGAGTGATGACATGTCCACCACGTCAAACAGGGACATTATGCAGTGTCAAAAGAGTTATTTGTTTTGCTATTCTAGAACGTATTGTATATCAGTTAACATATAAAACGTAATTTTGATGAATGTTGTATCTCATAACTCTGATAGGAGTTCACAAGTGTGCACTTGTGAATTGTATTTTGTCTGTATTTTAATGTTTCCTTGTACATGCAGTGAGGTATAAATAAATTCATCGTTTTGCCCCCTTTTTAGTGTACCACAAATACGACTCAATCAATTGGGGCATTGAGATTCATGACTACCGTCCAGCACATTTCGAATTCCACATTTTCAATTAATTCTATAATCAAAGCCGGTATTTAATCAAGTGTAAGTCAATCAAATTTAATCGTTTAATCTAACATATATATAGTTATAATATTATTGTTCCGACCTGCAATGATATCGCATTGTAAATAAACATGTACGATTAGGGTTTCGCGGTCTAAGATTGTAATTCGGACTCGAGTTTCGCGGATCATTGATTAGCGGAGAAATGGTTTGTGTTATATTTCTGAGATGATTCTATAATATTTAGCTTTCCAGAATATCAAAGCAACAATTTTAAATGTCAATGGAAAACAAATCTGTGCCTGTTGTTCTCACTTCTGTGTCAGAAATAACTTTATTTCTGCCCGTTTTTTCTCGGAAAAAATGGTCGGGTATATGGAGGCTGATTTTTTTAAATGTTTGAGCAGAACATACAAGTGTGGTGGGTATTTTTCTCAAGTTGTGCTCAGCCGGTGCATATATTAAGTAAGATAGTTTTTGATGGTTTTTGACCATTTCCGGACTTGTGAATCAAGACTCGGAAATTGATTGTAGGGATACGATCAATGATATCCGATAAGGATATTGACTCATACAAGCTTCCCGCTTCATTGCTGCATTGCATAGATATGTTTTTTTTAAAGTCAGCAATAAAGGCATAAAAGTTATAAGTCTTTGCTCATCTGTCCGTACAGTAACACGTCTTCCCGCGGAGTCAGACTTATGTCTGGGGTGATGATTATCACTTTTAGTCGATGTTTACAGATAATTTGCACTCACCCTGTTGGGTATACAGCGAAAACTATGGACCAATAAGCCGATTCTGCGTCCTGTCACATTCCACGATCGTGACAGAGGCTGTACGGAATAACCAGTGACCTATTTACCGCACTGTATTTCCCAAATGTCCTCGAAATAGCACAAACTTTCTATTTTTGAAGGCGAAGCTATGAACCGATCGACACACACAACACACTTCTGGATCCCACATAATACGAAGCATATGCAGCAGGCTTACCTGCTATGATGGCTAAATCATGTGATAAGCTGGGGAACCCCCAACATCCAGTGATATCAAAACTATAGAGACTATAGATGATGTCCAGACCGGGGAACAAAATAGGTCGATGACAATTTCCGGAAGACAAATAACACTTTATTATGGTGGTTGTGCAATAGCCCGGACGTCTTTGATGCGCGGATGTCGGATAGTACAGTGGTAAATATAACAGACCCATGACAGAAGGTAAATGTACGTTTTCATTACTATGCTTATGGCATCAGCTTGGGCTTTCAGCTTGGGGCATTCGTCTATTAGACTAAATTCACTCATTTATCCATTGGTTAAATGTGCCCCGTTTACACAAAGTCTCGACCGGGCTTAAAGTCGCTTAACTTCGCTGATTTTACCAGAACCGGTGTGTCGTGATATGCCGTATCAAGGAACCTTCAAAGTAACAGTAAAACATACAGCCAAGGGTTCCCGATGGGCATGACGGTACACTCGCTGATCCATCAATAAATAATAAAAAAAAATAATTATAAATCAAATTTTCATCAGAATTCGGTCAGCTCAGAACTTGCTCGCAACAATGCCCTAATGCACGTTCATGCCAAAAATCAAGATTCTAATGTCAACGGTTCTCCTTATTTTGCCGACAAAAGGATTCGGATGGACTGACTGACTGATTGACTGACTGACTCATTACCGGACAATTTGCAGTTGGTAGCCTACTTCGTAGGAATATCATTTAATTCTGGGTCCGTTTTGGATATACCATGATAGAGTACAATAAACCGACTGAATATCGCAGCAAAGTCCACCATATTGTTTCTCAACATCTAAACGCACGTTTCCTTAACTTTGCTACGGAGAAGTTAGCTGTGTGTGCTAGCCGTATAGAGTACGATGAGTGTTTCAATACATGCGAGGACAATATTCATTCCAGATACTACACGAGGTGCACACACGTCTACTGTGCACGGCAGGAGGTTTTTTCGAAACGAGCATAAACAACTACATAACTCACGCGGTCAGGTTTTTGAATTATGGAAAGTCTGCAAATGACGTAAGTTATAATTAGATCTTCGGTGTTAATTATTCGTAGAGCGGACGGACACAGACTATACTTATCCGCCCAGTTACCTAACTTCCGAAGGAGTCATCATCCATTTGCGAATATTCGCATAGTATTTTCGTAACCCAATAACACCGACGTAAATGGTTCTACCGGCATTTTCGAAAATCGCCTAGCACTTCATGTGATCAGTGCGTATTGAGGGAGATATTTATAAACAAAGGGGCTGCGATAGTTCAGTTCAGTTCAGTTGGTAGATCCCTCCTCTATATAGGAGCACCTCCGTATCGGAGTAAATATTAATATACAATCAATTGGAACCACTCAACATTTATAGCTCAACTATCGTGCTGTGAAGTGAACATTTATACAATTCTACAATTGGACAAACTACTATCCTGAAAGTGCTGTGATAGTCTAACCATGTGAGCTTCCTATATATCTCACGATAAGTGGAATACTTTAATGGAAATAGCCACTTTAAAAAGAAGAATCATTTTACAAATTAAACTTGTTAAAATCCGAATATCTCCGCAACAAACATGTTTGCAGCGAACAAATATATATATTTGAAATCCTTGAGATATAGCTATGTATTATATTGTTAGCTGTTCAACGAATATATTCATTTTCATAGCTATGAGGCTTATTGTTTACTGTCTATCATGTAAAAAGACAAATTCAAGAGGGTAGAGATAGAGGGTGAGCAAAATTGTCTGCGGGAGAGATCAGTATCCTTAAAGCCAAATAGAATATGTATATTATTGGTGGATACGTTCAATAGAATATGTATATTATTGGTGGATACGTTCAATAGAATATGTATATTATTGGTGGATACGTTCAATAGAATATGTATATTATTGGTGGATACGTTCAATAGAATATGTATATTATTGGTGGATACGTTCAATAGAATATGTATATTATTGGTGGATACGTTCAATAGAATATGTATATTATTGGTGGATACGTTCAATAGAATATGTATATTATTGGTGGATACGTTCAATAGATTATGTATATTATTGGTCGATACGTTCAATAGAATATGTATATGTATATTATTGGTCGATACGTTCAATAGATTATGTATATTATTGGTGGATACGTTCAATAGAATATGTATATTATTGGTCGATACGTTCAATAGATTATGTATATTATTGGTCGATACGTTCAATAGAATATGTATATTATTGGTGGATACGTTCAATAGAATATGTATATTATTGGTGGATACGTTCAATAGAATATGTATATTATTGGTGGATACGTTCAATAGAATATGTATATTTTTGGTCGATACGTTTAATAAATTGCAAATAATTGCCTATTTAGTGGAGGTTTGATTCGCAGTCTGCCTCTATCACAACTCCAGCGCACATTTCTCTCGAAACCTTCAGCGTGTTAAACGTTTCAAATCTAACAACTACTATGGCCCCTTGTGGATATTAGCTGATCGACTTGATGTTGCTGCACTGAATGTCACAATTGACGACAAAGGTCACAGCCAGCAACCTACAAAGTTGTTTAGTCTCAATGAAAGCATTTTTCCAAAAGGGCAGCTTCACGGCGCATTGAGCACAGAGCGTCACCAAGGCCTCTTCAGGTTCCAGTGCTACATTATCTACTTCCTCCGAGCTCTTCGAAAATATTATTATGGGCGCTGGTTCTGAAAAATCATTGCGTTTTGCTTCGACGTTACTTCAGATTATCCAAGCAAGTGCTTACCTTTTCCTGTATGTCCTACCCTTTTGGCAGACCGACATTTCTTGCCTTTACGACTATACATGCAGACGCTTTCGAAAGACGTTCATTTAAAAGCCACCTCCTCATTCACCAAACGCTAAACAGACGATCTGCTGGCCATGGGTAAAAGCTATCTAAATGACATAGTGAAGGATATATATCTATCTTTACTGAATTTGAGGGAAAATATAGATAGCCCTAACGGCACATCATATCTAGACATATCTCTTCAAAAATGAATTGGGCCTTCTCTATCGTCGACTTTACCACGAGAAAGATTATTCCAATTTCGACATCATAAACTATCTATTTCTGGACAGTAATATTCTATTAGTACCTGGGGCGTATACATAAATGTATCTCCCCAAGTAGCATTTCCTAGATCATGTGTAAATTGTGACGACTTCAATCAACGTCACAAACAGTATTGCAGAAACTTGTAAGACAGGGCTATACCACCAAGCACCTCAAATCAAAGTTTCTCAAATTGCGTAACGTTTGTTAGCTTGTGTGCGAATCTGCGAAACCCGTGGTTAGAGGCAGTATGAACCGATGTACTTCAAGATTTTCATGGTGTTCACGTTCACTCTACGCTCGTTATAGAATTTCCGGGAAGATAACTCAGGTTTACAATTTGAATACAGGATAAGGCATTTGTAACAGAATGGACCATCATCTCGGATAAGGAAGAAGACGGTATTTTGACATGATTACTCCTGAAACTGAAGCGTTTCCATCTAGAAGTAAACTTCGACATGAGAAATCAACTCACTGGGGAACATTCTACAGCTGCAAATTGCCCTAAGGCAATCGTCAAACTTGTAGCCATTGTCACTTCATCCAAAGCTTCATATCTCGACAATTCGTTTACTGAAATTTGTATAGATTAGTGCCATGGTGTATGTATTTGAAACATTATAAGAGTTCCGATGCTGACAGAAGTCAACTTGACAAAGAAATAATGGCCTTTCCAATTTACGAAAACGGCCCTACATAGTTTGTCTAGAATATCACAGAATGGATGTAATTTTGTTCGACAGTACCCCTCTCCTGACACATTGTTGTGCCTTTATGAAGCCCACCTAAAAAACAGTACAGTTAATAGGCAAATAATCTTGTACTTCAGCTCTTTTAAACACCCCCTCCCCCCCCCCCCATCCCAAAAGCAAGTACCCCTATCATATTATTTCCTAAACCAATCACATCCATGGAGAGATTCATTTGTTGTGGTGAAATTTCCAATTTCACAGAAGTACTCCTGTTGTCAGAAATGCCCGTGTCAACGTTTTGCTCAAAGATACCACTGGTCTTATGTCAATGTCTCCGCGCTGAGATGTTTTTTCGTTCTTTTTGAGGAAAAGAAATCCTGAATTTAAAACAATGTCTTCACACAAGAAAAACAAGAGATCCTGAAGGATCTTGGCGCCCACCATTGTCCGATAATTGTAAGCTAATGACTAGAGGATCTTTTTGTCCATTGTTACGTTACTAAGAACAAACGATTGATTTGTAATTTTGTTTACAGAATTTCGAATCTGAGCGAAAAAGATCGGAAAAGGGACACTGAAAAACACCAAGATATAATCTAAGTTTCAGGAGTTTCAAGATTTCCAGAAACTGTACTTATGTCGGTTGTTATAATACAAGAGAAATGAGCAAAGTTAGTCTGAAAGTGAATGAACATGTACGGAGGACCCTTCGCCTTTGTTTTGTAGTATTTTTTTTTTGCACGTGTCATCATTGGGTACGGGAAGTGAGGACCAATCTCTTTGACACTTTGACCCTTCATGTAGCCGACGCGCCGGCAGACGAAAGGGTGGAGCAGTTCCCTTGATACTGCATGGACTAAAGAAAACTGATTTAAAATTTGAAGAAATACATTTTAATTCCGAATAATTTGAACTCCTTGATATGGAAGGTGAAGGTATGGATATTCTCTATAGGCAATATATAGAATATGCCCCACCGTTTGATCCGCCGACTCTTGTGATGCAACGTCACAACTCGAGAATACCGTATTAATTTGAAGCGTAACTTGGATTTTCGAATCGGACCAAAGGCCCCCATTTGATCACTATGCTGTACCGTATTAATTTGAAGCGTAACTTGGATTTTCGAATCGGACTAAAAAAAGTATCTTGCACTACTAGGCCCCATGTGGGACCTGTGTATCAAATTTCAGAAAGATCCATGAAATATTTCCTGAGCATTCACGATAACAATGTTTCAAGGGGAAATTCAAGATGGCCACCTTGTGGCCATATTGGATTTTCGATTTGGACCGAAAAAGGTATCCTGCACAACTAGATCATAAGGGGAACCTGTGTACCAAATTTGAGAAAGATCCATGCAGTACTTCCTGAGAAATCACGATAACAAAGTTGCATGAGAAAATCCAAGATGGCCGCTTGTTGGCCATATTGGATTTTCGAATCGGACCAAAAAAGGTATCTTGCACAACTAGACGACAAGGAGAACCTGACCCAAATTTAACAAAGATCCATGCAGTAGTTCCTGAGAAATCACAATAACAATGTTTCATGGGGTAATCCAAGATGGCCGCCTGATGGACATACTGGATTTTGGAATCGGACCAGAAAAGGTATCTTGCACAACTGGACCACAAGGGGAACCTGTGTATCAAATTTGAGAAAGATCCAGGCAGTACTTCCTGAGAAATCATGGTAACACAATTTCATGGGGAAGTCTAAGATGGCCGCCTGGTGACCATATTGGATTTTCGATTCGGACCGAAAAAGGCATCTTGCATATCGAGACCCTAAGGGGAACCTGTGTACCAAATTTGAGAAAGATCCATGCAGTAGTTTCTGAGAAGTGGCGATAAAGTTTCATGGGGAAATCCAAGATGGCTGCCTGGCGGCCATAGTGAATTTTTTCAAATCGCACCAGGAAAGGTATCTTGCACAACTAGACACCAAGGGGAACCGGTGTACCAAATGTGAGAAAGATCCATGCAGTACTTCCTGAGAAATGACGATAAATTTTCATGGGGAATTCCAATATGGCTGCCTGGTGGCCATATAGGATTTTCGAATCGGACCAAAGAAGTTATCTTGCACAACTAGACCCCAAGGGAACCTGTGTACCAAATCTGAGAAAGATCCATGCAGTAATTCCTGAGAAATCGCGATAACAAGGTTTCATGGGGAAATCCAAGATGGCTGCCTTGTGGCCATATTGGATTTTTTATTCGGACCGAAAAGGTATCTTGCACAACTAGACCCTAAGGGGAACCTGTGTACCAAATCTGAGAAAGATCCATGTAGTACTTCCTGAGAAATGACGATAAATTTTCATGGGGAAATCCAATATGGCTGCCTGGTGGCCATATTGGATTTTCGAATCGAACCAAAAAAGGTATCTTGCACAACTAAACCCCAAGGGGAACCTGTGTTCCAAATTTGAGAAAGATCCATACAGTAGTTCCTGAGAAATCGCGATAACAATGTTTCATGGGGAAATCCAATATGGCTGCCTGGTGGCCATATTGGATTTTCGTATCGGACCAGAAAAGGTATCTTGCACAATAAGACCCCAAGGGGAACCTGTGTACCAAATTTGAGAAAGATCCATGAAGTAGTTCCTTAGAAATCGCGATAACAATGTTTCATGGGGAAATCCAAGATGGCTGCCTGGTGGCCATATTGGATTTTCGAATCGGAACAAAAAAGGTATCTTGCACAACTAGACCCCAAGGGGAACCTGTGTACCAAATTTGAGAAAGATCCATAAAGTAGTTCCTGAGAAATCGCGATAACAAGAATTGTTTACGGACGGACTGACGGACGGACGACGGACGACGAACCACGGACGAAAAGCGATTTGAACGGCTAAAAAAGAAAATAAAACAAGAAAAACTACCCATTCCTACATTATTTTCTTGAATCTTGACATGCAGAGATGGGATCGCAAATCCAACGAGAGATCCTGAAGGATCTTGGCGCCCACCATTGTCCGATAATTGTACGCTAATGACTAGAGGATCTTTTTGTCCATTGTTACTAAGAACAAACGATTGATTTGTAATTTTGTTTACAGAATTTCGAATCTGAGCGAAAAGGATCGGAAAAGGCCACTGAAAACACACATAGAAACTGTACTTATGTCGGTTGTTATAATACAAGAGAAATGAGCAAAGTTAGTCTGAAAGTGAATGTACATGTACGGAGGATTATTCGCCTTTGTTTCGTAGTATTTTTTTTTTTTTTTTTTTTCATGTGTCATCATTGGGTACTGGAAGCGAAGACGAATCTCTTTGACAATTTGGCATGAGCTATGAAACATACTTAGGATTTTATAATTAGGAACGAATGCTAATTCTGTTCTGTTTATACGGCTATTTTGAGATATCTCTTTTAAGATACCATGCTCGAAAATAGTAAGATGGTACACCACTTAATACTGAAGGGATCCGGTCTGCGCAGTAATGTTGAAACTTCGGAAGTGCCTGAATCCTGATTATCTCCCTTGGATCGAAACATGCAGTAATCTACAGTTGTCGAGTTGTGACGTTGAGTCACAAGAGTGACGTTCCTTTATGTAGCCGATCCGCAGGCAGACGAAAGGGTGGAGCAGTTCACTTGCTACTGCATGGACTAAAGAAAGCTGATTTAAAATTTGCAGAAATACATTTTAATTCCGAATTATTTGAACTCCTTGATATGGAAGGTGAAGGTATGGATATTCTCTATAGTCAATATATAGAATATGCCCCAGTTTGATCACTCTTGTGATGCAACATCACAACTTACCGAATTTTTGAAGCGTAACGGATTTTCGAATCGGATATCTTGCACTACTAGGCCCCATGTTGTGTACCAAATTTCAGAAAGATCCATGAAATATTTCCTGAGAATTCACGGTAACAATGTTTCAAGGGAAAATTCAAGATGGCCGCCTTGTGGCCATATTGGATTTTGGATTCGGACCGAAAAAGGTATCTTGCACAACTAGACCATAAGGGGAACCTGTGTACCAAATTTGAGAAAGATCCATGCAGTACTTCCTGAGAAATCACATTAACAAATTTGCATGGGAAAATCCAAGATGGCCGCCTGTTGGCCATATTGAATTTTCGAATCGGACCAGAAAAGGTATCTTGCACAACTAGACGACAAGGTGAACCTGTGTATCAAATTTAACAAAGATCCATGCAGTAGTTCCGGAGAAATCGCAATAACAAAGTTTCATGGGGAAATCCAAGATGGTCGCCTGATGGACATATTGGATTTCGGAATCGGACCAGAAAAGATATCTTGCACAATTGAACCTGTGTATCAAATTTGATAAAGATCCAGGCAGTACTTCCTGAGAAATCATGATAAAAAAAATTCATGGGGAAGTCTAAGATGGCCGCCTGGTGACCATATTGGATTTCCGATTCGGAACAAAAAAGGCATCTTGCATATCGAGACCCTAAGGGGAACCTGTGTACCAAAATTGAGAAAGATCCATGCAGTAGTTCCTGAGAAATGACGATAAAGTTTCATGGGAAAATAGATGGCTGCCTGGTGGTCATACTGGATTTTCAAATCGTACCAGGAAAGGTATCTTGCACAACTAGACCCTAAGGGGAACCTGTGTACCAAAATTGAGAAAGATCCATGCAGTAGTTCCTGAGAAATGACGATAAAGTTTCATGGGAAAATAGATGGCTGCCTGGTGGTCATACTGGATTTTCAAATCGTACCAGGAAAGGTATCTTGCACAACTAGACCCTAAGGGGAACCTGTGTACCAAATTTGAGAAAGATCCATGCAGTAGTTCCTGAGAAATTGCAATAACAAGGTTTTAAAGGGAAATCCAAGATGGCTGCCTGGTTGCCATATTGGATTTTCGAATGGTACCAAAAAAGATATCTTGCACAACTAGACCCCAAGGGAAACCTGTGTACCAAATTTGAGAAACATCCATGCAGTAGTTCCTGAAAAATCGCAATAACAAGGTTTCATGGGGGAAATCCAAGATGGCTGCCTGGTGGCCATATTGGATTCTCGAATCGGACCAAAAAAAGTATCTTGTACAACTAGACCCCAAGGGGAACCTGTGTACCAAATTTGAGAAAGATCCATGCAGTAGTTCCCAAAAAATCGCGATAACAAGGTTTCATGGGGAAATCCAAGATGGCTGCCTGGTGGCCATATTGGATTTTCGAATCGGACCAAAAAAGGTATCTTGCACAACTAGACCCCAAGGGGAATCTGTGTACCAAATTTGAGAAACATCCATGCAGTAGTTCCTGAGAAATCGCGATAACAAGGTTTCATGGGGAAATCCAAGATGGCTGCCTGGTGGCCATATTGGATTTTCGAATCGGACCAAAAAAGGTTTGTAGCACAACTAGACCCCAAGGGAAACCTGTGCACCAAATTTGAGAAAGATCCATGCAGTAGTTCCTGAGAAATCGCGATAACAAGGTTTCATGGGGAAATCCAAGATGGCTGCCTGGTGGCCATATTGGATTTTCGAATCGGACCAAAAAAGGTTCCTTGCACAACTAGACCCCAAGGGGAACCTGTGTACCAAATTTGAGAAAGATCCATGCAGTAGTTCCTGAGAAATCGCGATAACAAGGTTTCATGGGGGAAATCCAAGATGGCTGCCTGGTGGCCATTTTGGATTTCCGAATCGGACCAGAAAAGGTATCTTGCACAACTAGACCCCAAGGGGAACCTGTGTACCAAATTTGAGAAAGATCCATGCGGTAGTTCCTGAGAAATCGCGATAACAAGGTTTCATGGGGAAATCCAAGATGGCTGCCTGGTGGCCATATTGGATTTACGAATCGGACCAAAAAAGGTTTCTTGCACAACTAGACCCCAGGGGGAACCTGTGTACCAAATTTGAGAAAGATCCACGCAGTAGTTCCCGAGAAATCGCGATAACAAGATTTCATGGGGAAATCCAAGATGGCTGCCTGGTGGCCATATTGGATTTTCGAATCAGACCAAAAAAGGTTTCTTGCACAACTAGACCCCAAGGGGAACCTGTGTACCAAATTTGAGAAAGATCAATGCAGTAGTTCCTGAGAAATCGCGATAACAAGAATTGTTTACGGACGGACGGACGACAGACGACGGACGACGGACGGACGACGGACGTCCGGACGGACGGCACGACGACGGACCACGGACGAAAAGCGATTTGAACAGCCCACCATCTGGTGATGGTGGGCTAAAAATATGGTCTAAGTTTCAGAAATAAATTTCAGATTTTATTTACTATTTTCAGTGAGACGCGACTGGTATGAGGTGCTACGTTATCACAACTCCATAACCAGTCATATTGGAGTGCTACGTAATCAACTGTATATATCCCAGTTAAAAAGTATCACACGAAATTGACAGATCAAGAACATATAATATTACATTTGGATTTTAAAGTATCTGACTTCATACCCTGTAGTATTGTTTTCTGCAAAGAACAATAAATTGCGAGTCCTCATGGTAATTATCATTACGAGTGGTCAGTTATCTGGTTATTAACAAACGAGAGATATAAATATGTAGGAGGGGATTTGGATTAATGTCAGACTCATGGTAGTTTCACTCATATGGTGACAGTCAGTTCGGTTGGTGGAGGAAGCCGGAGTACCCGGACAGAACCACCGCCCGTCGGCAAGTAACTGACAAACTTCCACACATGGACACGCTGGGCTCGAATCCGTGCTGGTTCAGCGGTGTGAGGCTAGTGGTCTACAGCGAATCGACTTAGACCACTCGGACCATGAGTAAGATAATTTATTTCTCAATAAATAATATGTTATCATATCAATTTTGAAATACAATAGAACTACGATTGATGCTTAGCAACGAAACAAAGGGTATGAGTTGTTTCGTATCAGATAGGTTTATCGCATTGCTATTGGGTGCTTTGATCTGAGAAATTAAACGCAATAGGCAATGGTGGTAGAAAAGATGCCTATGTACTGACAAGAAGTCACGTGACCACACACGTAATAACAATTCTGACCGCATCATATTTAAATGCAATCGCAAAAAACTTGATTGTTTCTGTAATACTTAGTGTCTCAGCCGTGCTTTCATTGCACATTGAATGGCATGACTACACGGCTCCTAGCACCGACTGGAGCGAAATTAGAAATATTCAAGAACGATGAATTAATATCCCTATCTAGTGGAAAGTAAATCACGCGACTGCTAGGTTAAAGAAGCGGTGTCATGGATAAGTATGTCCTGGTGATTAGTGTCCCTTTTCATATCCTTTTCATTTGCAACCAAAGACGGACACTTGTCTCTAATCTGAAGAAATGTGTCCTAGCTGGGTTAGAAGATAGGGGTCGAACACTCTTAGCCACCGGACATTCTTAGCCTTCACATCGGCACAAACGGGGAATATAGTAATAGAGTGCGAGTTCTTATCAGAACACAACACTGTGCGACTCGTCCCTGTCCAAGCGCTTCATTCTCCACCTTGTAAATATAACCGCACTCACAAATGCTACAAAAACAAAAATTTGTACATACCTGTGTTGAGACAAAGGCTCCTTTAGAATTCCTCTGCTGGGTCAGCCAGTTAACGATGGAGTTACTATATTGTATTCTTCCGAGAGCCAATTGGGCTAAAAGGGCATAACCTGTCGTCTCCACCGACAGAGCAGTCGGCTTAACCTTGAACCAGTATGGCAACTTTTGATTTCCAAACTGCGCCGCCGTTCCGACAGGCCAGTAACGTGTTGACCGATCTGAGCGAGAAATGGAAAGCAAAAGGCGGTACAAGAAACGTAATGCTGACTGCGGGAAATATCATCTCCGCCTTATTGTTTACTTTGAAGATCTCCAAAAAATACTATAACGATGGTATAGATATGATTGTTAAGGTGATCCGATATTACATCAAAGATGTAGAGAATATTATTCATCTTTCCTTCCTTATATCTGTCTGTACCACCTTACGCATTGCGAGACTCGACGTCCATTTATACGGAATGGCTGCTTTTGCGAGTTGTCAGTACAAGTTGGTCAGCCACAACATTAGATCCGGATGTGGCCTCTTACCTTTATCATATACTGACATCGTACCCAGGGCTTCGTTAGCTTCCAGTTTTCTCGGACTGTCTGCCAATGCCAGGGCGTAGGTAATAATAGCAAACGCGAATGGTCGTTCAATATTGTCCAGTTGTGTTTCCAGGTAGACCAGAGCCTTGTTTATGCTTTCTGTTACTGGCTACAACAATTGAAGTTCATTGGGATTATTTATACAGTGAAAACTGTGGATACCGACACCTGGGTAAACTGATCAACCTCTGAATATCGACATTATCCAAGGTCCCAATACTGACACCTGGGTAAACTGATCAACCTCTGAATATCGACATTATCCAAGGTCCCAATACTGACACCTGGGTAAACTGACCAACCTCTGAATATCGGCATTATCCAAGGTCCCAATACTGACACCTGGGTAAACTGATCAACCTCTGAATATCGGCATTATCCAAGGTCCCAATACTGACACCTGGGTAAACTGATCAACCTCTGAATATCGACATTATCCAAGGTCCCAATACTGACACCTGAGTAAACTGACCAACCTCTGAATATCGACATTATCCAAGGTCCCAATACTGACACCTGGGTAAACTGACCAACCTCTGAATATCGACATTATCCAAGGTCCCAATACTGACACCTGGGTAAACTGACCAACCTCTGAATATCGACATTATCCAAGGTCCCAATACTGACACCTGGGTAAACTGATCAACCTCTGAATATCGACATTATC
>JAVTVY010046866.1:0-23362 GCA_036873755.1 Hanleya hanleyi
CACGGGTGGGTTCCTATTCCTGTTCACACCCGGGAATCCCACGGGTGCCCCAGTTAGTGGCCTTTTACCATGTTTACGACCAGCTGTCTGAGGAGCTGAGGGCTATTCTTACCATGACCTGAGATGTGCACAATGGCAACCCAGGTCCACCCCTGGAGCCCCACGACGCCCTATGTCACCAGTAAAATAATGGCAGATTCATGTGCATATTTCAAATTCATATTGCGGAGACCATGCGATAAAATAGCTAATCCTGGGGACAACATGTCTGCGGTTTACAGTTGCACAAAGTCTAGATATGAAGTGTCAATCTCTTTGGGTTCTTCAGCAACAATGCCCGTAATCAGTTTCTAACAAGGTACTCTTTTTGTCCATCCAGAACGCAGTGAAGAGGCACTACCGATTTTGGAAGAAACCCTTGAGTTGGCACGTGTCGAATGCCCTCATCATCCAACGATTCGATCTTTGCTGAATATATTCGGATTGGCGTATCACAGATGTGAGTTTCATTGACCCTGGTTACATTTGATAAAAAATTAAAAAGAAAAAAGATTCAGTAAGGCCGAATAAAGATACATTTCTGGTCAAAGATATTCGAAAAAAGTTCTACTTTTTAGACTGTAACTTTGCTGAAAATATTGCGAAAAAAGACCCAAGGCCTGACGAGTAACAATATACATATTCTATGATGTTGTCCGAGATTCCTTTGGCTCTTCAGTCACACGACGGATAATTTCTAAAAGATTGTCTGATTGTGGTCAGAGTTATCTCCCATACAAAAAAAAGCGAGAAACGGGATCGACCACGTGGTCGCGCGACATCATCCCAGTAAAAATTGTTAAAAGAAAAAAATTCTATTCGGTCGTTCCACATTTAGCTCACATATATTTATTACGGAATAATATCCCGTCATTGTCAGCTCAATTCAACAACATCCGTTTCATTCTTCGTCTATTACAGTGATAACAGCTTCGCTTTCATTTCATTTGCTTCAACGAAAAAAACAACACAGTTTTCCGAAGGGGGGTTCTGTTAAAAGCGCTAAAACTTGTGAAGAATATGACGCATCTTGTTAAATTAGGGCTGACAATGAAGGTAAATGATTCGTTAATGTATATATGTGAGTTTGGTGTTGTAGAACGGTCGAATATTTAAGAAAAATATTTTCACTGAGATGAGGTGGCGCGACCCCGAGGCCGTTTCCGTTTTGCTCATGAGAGATAACTCTGACCTCAGCCAGACAATCTGTAAAAAAAATATCCGTCGTGTGGCTGAAGGGTCAAAGGAATCTCGGACGGGTCTTTGGCGTCACAAGCTGTTGTCTTGCATTCAGCCCTTATCGCCTTAATGCACAACGGATACGCCTCTCTGAACCACAGTCCACTGTCTGGTTGGTGAAGAAAAGGATATTTGACGCCTACTCGGGAATAACTCATTTTGTGTGGCACTAAAACGTTGGTTTTTATTTCGATCCGAAACCTCGAAACAGTTGCGGGAGATATATATAGCAGCATAAACACGGATTTATGGTTGATCAAGAAGTGTTTACTCTCCGTTTTGGTATTATTGAGACCTTTATGAGTAGAATTTTTCATTATAGCAAAAATGGGTCACATGAAATTGAATTATATTTGCACATAATGTTATTACGTTTGATTATTTGAATTGTGAATTGTGAATGGCAAACGCCACCTATTCTTCGTATTGGAAAGTAGGGGAAGTAACCCGTCTGATATCTTCCTGTTCTTCCTGTCCTTTCCAACAGTGAATGACAGTCAGAAGACCGTGCAATATTTTCTAGCTTCTTTAGCTGAGCGAAGGAAATTTGCCAAGCGATCTCCGGGTGATATTGTGATTCCACTCACTAACCTGGCCTTGCGACTCTCCATGGACGAGAAATTCGGTCAGTACATATTCAGTGGAACCTGAGAATATCGACATCTATGTAAACCACATGCTGCTTGGGGTCGAGAGTATATTCCGCCATTAATGTATGTAGGGCGAGTCTCTATGCTCATAAACAGCTTGTGTCACTTACATCCCTGCTCTCCTTGTTTCCCCGCTGATTCACATCGCATATTTCGCACCTCTTGACCGTTAGGGGGCGCCTGCACAGGCCAACCGCCGATGGCCAATGAATATCACTCTCACCGGAGAGTCACGGTCCGATTTGTTTATCACGGCAACCAACATCCGGGCATCCGCCACCTTTTCTCTCAATGGGTGAGAGATCTTTCGGCCAGTCACCATTGACTGTTCCTATACCAAATGACAGCGCTGCACAGATTAGTCTCTTGGTAACAGTACTAAACTATCCAACGTATTTGACATCTACTGAATGATAACTGTGTGGAAAAACGCCAGAAACTAGTGAAATATTTCTTCACAATCAACTGTGAAACAAAGCAATATGAGTTGTCTCCCTTGTCAGTCAAACGTTCATATGTCGTTAACGGCAAAATAATAATGAACGACAAAACAGCTCAAAATTATTTAATTTCTAGGTTAAGAGTGAATAGATTTTCGGATAACTTGCTCCATTTGTTGTTATGTTTAGTAAGGTTCGTCCACTGATTGCAAACAATTGTTCACTAATCCCTTCAAATAATTAACACAGTCGCTGTTAATTTTGTTAAAATCTCACTGATAAGACCACGCTTTATCGTCATGAGTATATAAGGAGATCAAGTTGCCTGCATTGGAGTGAGTGAGTGAATGAGTGAGTTGAGGGTTTAACGTCGTTTTCAACCTTGTTTCAGTCATATCACGACGGTGCCTACATGTGCCAGAACAAGTGAGTGCTCACAGTTCCTATTACCCTGGACACTGATCAGCCCAGCCAGTCACTCATCCAAGTATTGACCGAGCTTAACGTTGCTTAACTTCGGTGATCTGACTAGAACCGGTGTGTCCGCTATAAGCCGTACCTGGTAACTACACCGTTCAAGTGTTTCAGATTTTGATTTGAACGTTGACTGTTAATAAAGACGGAAAAATTCCTTGGAGCGATGATGTAAGAGGGAGTCTCGCTGTCAAAATAGTGACATTGCTCCCAGTTACGTGAGAATCTCACTATCATGAAGGCATGACCTTGTTGAGCGTGTGGGTTTGACGTAATTTCGCTCACGTGAAGTAGTTAGCCAATCGTGATTAGCATGAGGAATCCGGTTACCTCCGAGCTATTACGGTACGGTGATTGGACAACCAGAAAGGCGCGAAATATGTGGTGTGAATCAGCCGGGGAAGGAGAGTAGGGACGTAAGTGACTCAAGCTGTTTATGAGCGTAGAATCTCTCTTCCTACGTACAATAATGACGGCCTATACTCTCGACCCTAAGCAGCCTGTGAGGTAAACTGACCAACCTCTACATACCGGTATTAGTCATAGTCCCAATACTTAAATGCAAAATTACCAAAATCTTGCCCTATAGGCATTGTCTGTATACGCAGGTTTCACTGAAAATTTATCCGTCAAGTCAGTTATGTCTGTCTAGTTAGACTCTTATTTGCTTTACACAGTTATTACTCTTCGCTGCTGGTTCTATTTCTGGATAGTTAATTCAGTTTTTAATGCAAAATATATTAATACATGTAGTATATTTACTTAGTTCAAAACATGAAGATTTATCCAATGCAGCGGATAGGCAAGTTGCTGATACCCGGTACGTGATTTTTTTTGGATCATCTTATTCTCCTTCTCATAGAACAGCTCCTATACATAGTTTTACCCTCATGATCTGACTGGGAGTGTACTTTCAAGGTACTTACTTAAAGGAGCTTGAAATTAGGGCATGAGTAGTTATCCAAATGGGATACACCATCCTAGTTCAGTGTTCTGGGATGGCATATATGGCATTCATTCTGTTATTGTATGGCATGCCATAAGCCATTCCAAAAACTATGTCGGAGAGTTCTTTGGAAATTCTAACACGGCGCACCATGCCATCGTGTTTGGCATGCTTTATGTCAGTTCCTAACAGGGGCTCCGACTCCAAGAAGCCCCTTAAATCAACTCACCGATTCCGCACTGATTGACTACTTGAAAGGTATCTGGCATCTCTATGAAAGGTAGATTTTGTTCCCCTGCACCTCTGTTTTATGGAAGACAAATAGTCTGTTAATGAGGGAAGGCGGGCATCTCAAAGATTGAAGGAATACAGCGGTGTCACACCTTTCTTTCATTCCCCATCTAGGGTTTTACGTGTGCGTCTTTAAACTTTCTCCTATCCAGAGTTGCATGCACAGTTTTAGTGAATTATTCACTTATTCTCATAGACCTGGCTTACAAGTTTATATATTATTAATTAGCTTTTTCAAGTGATTTTTATGGTAAATGCTTACCTTGCCTCTGACACCATACATTTATTTAGGTCATTTTGATGTAGATCTTCTATATTCTATAGAAATTTTGGTCTTACTTATAATATCGTCTTAGTTTCACATGTCCTATCATATTGTATGTTTTCTGAATTTTAATTACCACCTGTGATATATCCTTACATATAATGTCATATCCTATACGTATATTATTTTTTTTTCTTCAATTTATTGCCTTATCGCTCAAATAATTCGCCGAATCAAGGATAAATCAGCTCCCCTTTTCATGCAATGAAGAACCGTTTTCATTGCCGTTTTTTTGCCATGTTAATAAAATACGCTTCTCAAACCGACTTATCTGATCATGCCTTAATCATAGTACAATAACTGATCCGTTCCGGTAAAGGCTGAAACGTTATGAAATACCCAATCTGACAGGACCAGATTTATAGGCAAATTTTGTGTCAGTAATCTGTGTTGTGCAACAGGATAACATAACAAGTGATAAGTAACACTGTGTCTAGATAAATTGTTGCTCCAATTAAGGATTACGCTTACCGTAGGGGGCATTGTCGGTGAGTCAAATATGCATACATGTATACTAGTTTGTGCACGTGACGTGCGGGCGGGTGTCGGGGTGTGCGGGTGAGGGCTGTTCAGAAAAATCTAGCGCTCAACTAATATTTGCAACTGTGTCTTCTTTGTCTTTTAAAGTTGAAGGCTTGCGAAATCTGGAAGAAGCTCAGAATATTCGAGAGAAGCTGTCATGGAATCACACAGACACAGCGATCGTCTTATGGGAAACGGCAAATCTTTACAGGAGATGGTAGGTACATGTGTCACCAGACTCTCCTCTCCCAAAGGCAGCACCTGCGATGCTTCTGACTGAAATATTATTTCATGTATTATTCATATCTCACGTCTGTCCTACCCCGTGACCTAAAATTCCGACCAATAAATTGGTCACTGTATTACAACCACCTCAAATGTACTATAAAATTAGGGATAATACTTGCGCGCATAGCGTTTACATAGTCACGTGTCAATACACCGAATTTGATTGACCGTAACCATATCTCAGTTACCAATACAGTCCAATCGCAGATGAGCTCACAAAAGTAGCTTAATTAAGCCGAACGATGCAATCCTGAATGTTACCAGGCTGTTATATCGGTGGATGTTCTTGGTTACAGTTACGAAAGTCAAAAAGTTTAGGAGACAACAAATGAGTAATTACAACACATATAAGGGAAGTGGGAAGAGGTGCGGACATACTGGCAGAGCGACATGACTTCACAGTATAGTCTTCCGGTTAACCTATTCTAAAGCACATACCAAGAATCTAATGATTCGTGATATATGTTGTATCTCAGGTACGCTTTATTGAACCTGTTCATGTGGCAACTTGGCTGATATGGCCACACGGCCCCTAGCACCGGCATAAGCGGTATTAGATACACATCTAGAGAGCTATGATGGAAATGCTCTGACAACTCGTATATTGGTAATTGGCGAGCTGTTTCGCTGTGACAACTCGTACACTGGGGATTGGTGAGCTGTATCGTCGTCAGATGAAAATGACGGCATTTAACACAAAAGACTAGTCTGTAAGGCCCGATGTCGACCCAGCATCAACTTCCCACAAATTCCCTACTTCTCAAAACACTTCACGTTTAAACTCAACAGATCATTCATGTGTAAAGGCATATTCACTAGGTAGTCTGGCAGTCTTGACAGGACCCAGGAAGACGCCTGTTTCGACTGCGTAGTTGACGTTGGTTAGGAGGGGGGAGGGGGGACCAAGCTGTTCTGCCAGCAATTTAATGTCGATGGTTGTCGGTGGTGATGCCTGAAGAGGTGTCAGACATTCCAAAGGGAACCATAGCTTCCGATATATCATCATCTCCGCTAGAGTATCCTATGTCAGCGCCTGAAGTTTCTATCTGTACGTTTGCAGAATCCTTCGTAGACTGTTCGCAGACGGTTTCCCTTCCAAGAGACTCTCTTTGAGGGCACGATCCAGCCTCTCTTTACTCCGTTACACCGAGGACTGTACAGCTCATTGCGACGGTGTTCGATGCCGAGATTCAGTTTCGAATTCGTACGACACGAATTGTGGTGCATTGTCGCTTTGCAGGACCTAAGGATTTCTCATCGACCGGCCAGTTCCGTCGGGAGCTGGATGAAGGTGGAGGATGTCACAGTCATGGTTGCGGATGTTTTGGGTGACTTGGAATGTAAGGCATGTACCACGACAAGTAATCGTTATCTGTGGGGCACAGCTTGCACCTCATCGACGATGACATTCCAATATACAGGCGTCACCGAACTCAGAAAGTTGTTTTTCACGCAGAAGTAGGTTTTCAGATCGGTAGATGGACGAAACGATCGACCCGACGTTTTTGGAACAATCGGTGTACTGAATGTCAACGCCATACTGCTGTCGGCGATCAAACCATCAGTAGATTTGTAATCGTCTATGCCCAGAATGGGGAGTGCCTGGTGATGAGTCCGTAATGTGCATTTCGTACCAAAGAGAAACATATACCAGTGTTTACACGCGAAAATACACGCCAGTGAGTCGCGTTCACTCGTGGAGCACTTTCGATTAGTTTCTGAAAGCATCTTCGATGCCAGAACGGCCGGCTGTTCTTTACCATTAGACCGCTGCGATAATTCCGAATCAAGGGCAATTTCCGAAGCATCCGTCGACAGAATTGTTGAAGCGTCTGGATCGACGTGCGGGAGAACTTGAGCAGACATGATTGGTCTTGGTCTTCCGCGTCTGTCCATTCCAATGAAACGTCAGTCGCCGTGGTCGACTTTGAGTAGTCTCCGTCTCAGGGGCTCCGCAATCTCCGCAATCTCCGCATAGTGTGGAACAAATTTCCGATAGAAATTTAGCGTACGCAGGAACGAAACACTTCCTTGTTGCAATCTGCATCAGCTACTTTCGTTTTTCATGTTTTTTCTTCGTACGGTCATGGACGACAATGTCGTCTGTAAAGTGGATGCAGCCGTCTGTACAGTTGAGTACATAACATGCGATCTTCTGGAAGGCACCTGTTACTGAACTAAGTCCAAGCGGTATCCTATCGTACTGGAATAATCCCTCGTGAGTTTTAAACGTCATCTAGTACTTACTCTTCTCAGTCATGGGTACTTGCGCTTCGTCTCATATCCAGCTTGGTGAAGAACGCAGAGGTGTGAAACTCGGCAGACAGTTCCTCGATCGTCGGTATTGGATATTTACCCAGAATAATTGCCTTGGTAACCGCTTTCAGTCAAAATTCACCTGATATCCAAGGCGACGTCCATTGACGTCAAGGCTTGAAATCCAGGATGATGAATAGATTGGCCCAATCATCCCGTAACGGCTTTAACTCCTGGGTTCATTCTGGGACGGTGTACAAACTTTGCGATTTTGCTAGATACCTTTGAACAGTGAGAGAAATACTGAAGCACTGGCAACCGATTGCATGTTGATGCCATTCCTTGAGACTCGGATTAAACGAAACATTAAAAGGGTGGTGGAAAACGATGGGGGCGTACTGACAAGAAGTCATATGACCCCTCAGACAAATACACTGACTGCATATTTCTAAAAAACATTACAAGAACCAAAAGTGATCCGAGTGATGATTTATATCCCAGCCAGGCTTTTGTTGTACTTGTTCATTTGGACATCTTGAATAATATGACCACACGGCCCCTAGCACCACCTTGAGTGATATTAGATAAAAATATTTCAGGGCGATGATGTAATAGCCCTATGAAGTCATCTGATGAAAAACGATGAACTATGCGACCGCCAGATAGAAAAAAACGGCCCAAACAAGAGAGTATTTATAGATTGGAAGTCCTTTTTCAGACCAAATACATGAGAAGCCCGACGCTGACCAAGCTCTTCATTCTTCGCTATGTTCACAAGTCACAAAACTACAATCCCAATGATTTGTACAGAAAGCAAGCCTTGGGGACAAAACGTCAACCAGCAGAATCTTACCATATACAGGCAACACTGGTCATATGACCAGCAGACAAATATACTGACAGCATAGTAAGAACCAAAGTGATCCCTGTGATGATTTTATCCCAGTCACTCTTTCATTGTAACTGTTCATGTGGACAGGCTCAATGGCCTGACCACACGGCGCCTTGCACCGTCTTCAGCGGTATTAGATTCAAATATTTCAAGGCGATTATGTAATGGCCCTATCAAGTCACTTGATGGAAAACTATGAAATATGCGAACGCCAGATAGAAAATAGTATTTATAGAATACCAGTTCCAGAACAGATACCTGAGAGGCCCGAGGCTGACCAAGTGCTTCATTCTCCGCCATGTTTGCAAGGCACAAAACTACAATCACAATGAGTTGTACATAGGACGAGCCTCGGGGACGAAACGTCCACAAGCAGAGTCTCAGCATATACAGACAACAATTAAACGCAACATAAAAATGTGGTGGGAAAAGACGCCGGTGTACTGACAAGAAGTCGTATGATCCCACAGGCCAACATCCTGATTGTATATCTAAAAACATCGCAATGACCAAAAATGATCCATGTGATGATTTGCATCTCAGTCACGCTTTTATTTTAGCCGTTAATGTGAACAAATGATATGTTCACACGGCCCCTCGCACCGACTTGAGCGGTATTAGATACAAATATTCAAGGGCGATGATGTAATAGCGATATTAGATACAAATGTCCAAGGGCAATGATGTAATAGCCCAATTAAGTAACTTGAAAGAAGAAACGGCACAACTGGGGAAGACATCAGTAGAATGCAAAGTTCTTATTCAGAACAAAATGCTGTAAGGCCCGACGCCGACCAAGCGCTTTATTCTCCACCATGTTAACCAGAGTCACAATCTACAATCACAAAAAATGTGTACAGATGTCGAGCCTCGGGGACGACACGTTCACCAGCAGAATCTCACCATAAAGTCTGAATCACGACGCGTCTTTATCAAGAGTTTTCTCATTGGTCAAAATATTCTCACAGGCTGATCGAGGATTATTCGCCTACGCTTTCTATTAGCTTTATGTCCTACTGGACGTGGTTTTCATTGAAAGAATGACTCGAAAACTGAATGCAGCAAATTTGCGCTCAAAGATTGTCTCCTTTATGTCAATTCTCCGATTGAATTCACCGCCACATTCTCAGTCGTTCTAATCGCCGTCAATCCTCCGATTGAATTCACCGCCACATTCTCAGTCGTTCTAATCGCCGTCAATTCTCCGATTGAATTCACCGCCACATTCTCAGTCGTTCTAATCGTCGCCATCTTTGGGGATATTCCAGACACAACTAGCTGTTCATAAAAAAGATCTGGGCATGCACAGAGCTGACTTCTGGGATATCCAAACGATGGCGACGTTCAGGAGGGCGGAAGTCGACGATGGATTACTCGATGATATTTGCTGAGTGAAGACTATTGAAGCGTCTAAATCTACATTCATTTTTTCGAACCATTCATTTACAGAGGTCATTTTCAATAGCGCGCAAAGTTTTTGGCAAATGCCATGATGTTTGATCAAATGGTATGAAAAAGAAAAGGATTTACTATGCTAAAGTCCAAGTTTTCCGCGCCTGATGTATACGTCGTTTGTAGCTCGCCAGATAGCAGAACTGTCCTGCTGCTTTATATAGAACACGGATAGTGGGGATATAGTGCGGCTGATATACCAAGGCTACGTCTTAGAGTCCTTCGTATTCTAGACGGAATGTGAGGTACCCACGGAGGCTTCTTGTGGAGTCATATTGTTGCTCTGTTGTCGCCAATCGTCTTCAATATTCCAACCTTTCACATATCTCATGAATCCACTTATATCAAACTCTCTGGATCTCCAGTCTTCTTTCCACAGCGAGAGAACGAGGTGGTGAGGGAGGGTGGCGAGAGTGTAAGAGAACGAAATTACGAGGGCATAGCGTTTGAGCGAGGCTGCGTAGTCGAATTCATCTCGCTCGATCGCTCACTTGCTCCGCTTTAGACTTTATCACAAGAAGTGTAAAACTTGTCTGAACACTTAAGAAGCGGTCGGGAAGTTTATTACTCGCAGAAAGTGCTTCCTAATCGTCCAGGCTGGATGAGGTTAGAATAAATATTCTGTTTTAATGTTTTTCCCCCAGGTCCAAGTTCGAACGAGCCATGCCATATCTCGTCGAGGCAAAGAGAATATACGAGATTTGTGTGCCGAAACACTTTTGCATCGTGCAAGTCCAGCTTTGCATTGGAAAGACACTAGAGAGTATGGGAGAATCTGAGAAGGCAAAACGAGAATATCTCGATGTGATTCACAGCAAGAAAAAGTATTGTGATCACG
Source organism: Hanleya hanleyi (assembly GCA_036873755.1). Taxonomy (NCBI): domain Eukaryota; kingdom Metazoa; phylum Mollusca; class Polyplacophora; order Lepidopleurida; family Hanleyidae; genus Hanleya; species Hanleya hanleyi. The sequence goes on from JAVTVY010046866.1 coordinate 10,653, forward strand.
TGATGTTGGATTACGTGGTGGCCCAGGTTTTTGGATTTCTGATAAACCTGTGTGTAAGTGGTAGTGCGGAATCCAAAAGTAATTTCCTATTGTTTTTGGATTATATGAACAAGACCATCGAATCCAGAAGATCTTCCACCGATAAATCAAAATTCAGGCATGCAGTGGAGACCATTGAAAGTCAGCTGATGCAAAGAATCATAATGGAAAATCATGGGGACTTATAGATTGGGCTACTGCCGCGGCTGTCAAAGTAGAAGACAGGTGGCGTCTACCAATTTGTTGTCAAATTTTGTCTAAACCCATACACGATTCGCCGGTTTTTGGCAATTGTCGTTTGCTTCCCACTGTGTATAAATACTTTGATCCAATTGCGCTGTAGCTGATGTGCCTCTAAACGCGACTGTGACGCTGGATGATTCCTGAATTTAATTACATGTTTTAACGTAAAATCAAATATCAGCCGTTGCATGACTTTGCTTGAAGATGAGGGGGAGTAACCCAGTCTAGGTGATTACAAGTATTTTAGTTCTACACCAAGGCAACAGTGTGGGGATGTAAATGTGTCACTGTATGATGACGGAGGCTGAATCTCATGTTTGGTATTACATTAACCCATGTACCACTGTGTCAAATATTGGCAACATAACGGATGATATAGCCTACCTGCTTCAGTGCTCAGGGTGTCGCACTGGTAAACACGTAAAAAGAACGAATCTCACGAACGGTATATAATTGTGTCATGAAGTGCTACACCCGGATCACAGAACAGAGAAAGTCTCATTTTTGATGATATGCATGAGCCATTCTAACCCATCCTGACAACCGAAAAGGGTCATGAAAATGGTGATATAGATATGTCACTGTACCACACTCGGATAGCAGAACAGAGAAAGTCTCATATATGGTGATATACATGTGCCACTGTATCACATACTGACAAACATAAGAGGGTAAATGTTGTGAATGGTGATATACACGTGCCACTGTACCACACCCGGGTAACAGATCAAAGAAAGTCTCATATATGGTGATATACATGTGCCACCTTACCACACCCGGGTAACAGATCAGAGAAAGTCTCATATATGGTGATATACATGTGCCACTGTACCACACCCGGGTAACAGATCAGAGAAAGTCTCATATAGGGTGAACGGTAAACGTCATGAATGGTGAAAAACGTATGTCACTGCATCAGATCGGAGAGGTGCAGCCAACTGTAAATTTTGGGATGCTGGCTCAATCACTAACAAGCTTCACGCTGTAGCATGACTGCTTCTTCTTTGGCGATAATAATGTATTAATTATTTGTTTAAATACTTTGTATTCATGTTTACGATGAGGGACACTCTTATGAGCCTCATGTTCATTATACCTCCAGTGTTCCTTTGGGAGACTTGAGGTGTCTTTCGTGACGTGCATTGGAATCTGGTCAGTCGGGTTACCTCGCGGGCGTACCTGTTACTAATACCTATGATGCAGATAGCCCGTCTATATTGATGGTCTAATCAAATAGGTATGATGCTTCGTAACTTACCAGTCCCGTGGGGCTTCCGAGGATTGACCTGAGATGTCGTTGTGCACACCCGAGGTCATGGTAAGAATAGGCCTCAGCTCCTCAGACAGCTTGTTGTAAAAGGCGACTAACTGAGGCACCTGTGGAGTTCCCGGGTGTAAAAAGGAATAGAACCCCACCCATGTGGTTCCCGGCTGTGAAAAGGAATAGGACCCAACGTCGTGATATGAATGAAATATAGTTAAAAGCGAAACTTACTATCTCTGACGAGAGCTGGTAATTCAGCCTGTACGATTCAGCTCAGGTAATATTTCTTGGAATACCGCTTCCAGTAGTACGTTGCTTTGCCTACAAATCAAACAAAAACTGAAAATTAAAACCTCTGGGGGAGACAAATGTTCTCGCTATAATTTTCTGAAAAATTTGTGTTAGGTCTGGTACAACTTTGGTATATAGATGAAATTTGATGATGTCACACAGTGCACGAGAAATAACTAGACAGAAAATAATGCCATGTTTTATTTTCTAAATTAAGTGGATTCCGATTCTTTTGCATTCCACTATCATTGTGTTTACAGGTTATTGGATATCAAATTTGCGACTTCGATACCAATATTTTTAGTAATATGGTTCCCTTAGTAACCGTTAACCAATCGTTTTATTCCAGGAACGTACGGAGTTCACTGTCGGAAGGTATGGGTCAAATTGACCGGATAATTTTTTGTAAAAAAATCTTTGTAACTGCATATCCAGTAATTAAGATTTCATAACCAGATTTCAAACTGAGTTAGTATATACTGCTGTAAACAAGAAATGATATAAGTAAATAGTGGAATATAGCAGATATATGTATATGATATATTTTCTATATTATTTTCTATATTGATAATGAGGTCCGGCAAAGCAATTTTTGACAGAGTTGTAAGAATCTTAGTTTTCGTTCTGTTTCGACGTTTATGTGCTAACATAAATATGACATGAGAAATAAATTATCATACTGGTGGTTATACATTTTATATATATTATCACAGGGGCCGCGGAACGGGGGGATTATAAGTCCTATCTTAGATAGCACCAGTCCAACATTTAACATGGCCGGTACGGTGGCCAAGAAATGAACATGAGGTGAGCATGAGATGAGATTTTGTACACCAGACTATAGCTTCAAGTTGTTTATCAGAGAGCAGATTTGACCAGGGAGCAATTAAATTTCCATATGTTGAATGACATGACCACATGGTTCTTAGCACCGGCTTGATCGATAATAGATACAAATATTTCAGAGTGAAATATGTAATGATGTAATAGCTCTATCTAGTCATCTGTTGGAAAATGATGACTACAGCAGAATCAAATGTACCATTGAATATATATTTCATCACAGGATATCAATATTCATAACTTATCTCTATGACATGACGGATACTTACCTTACCCAATAATGCCGGCATTTAATTGACATCATGCGCGTAATGAGTTTTCTAGATTGAAAAACGATATTTCATATAGACCATTATATCTTTCTACTTGAACTAGATCAAACAATAATGGTTTGTCATGTCAAATTCTGTGTTAACAATTTATTTCCGAGTTGGATATATCAGAGAAATAAATGGTCAACAGATGTTAAAAACGTTTTCATTAAAACTGTTCCACCACATTTCATCTTCAACCCATCAGTATCGATACATTCATTTGTGACAACTTTTCAAAGCATTTTGATAAGTATGTTTTTATCACCCCCTTTTCCGCCGCTTCAATCATCATTATACATAGAAATATATATTTCAATACAAAAAACATGCAAAAAATTAACAAATTCTGGGAACTATGGTTCGGTGCTGTAAACGTCTGTGACTGATATTTTCAACTAAATATTATAAATCACATTAATATCACAAGCATATGTATGCAAGAGGTGACCATTTCATATTTGATGTGTTATTAGATGTTACAATGGACTAATGAAAATTCAAAGCAGATTCCTATTGTAAAGAAGAGATGACATCTGTTGTATAGCGTGGGGGAATTACGTTCATATATATTTCCAAGATGAATGTAATGAAACTATATGAACGTTTCACCATATGGGAGTAGTATACACTCCGCATGTTCACGCTCATTTAGACGAGTGCGCAGGTGTTTCTGCGCAGGTTTGTGGAGGTTTGGGGCGGACATGGGGCGATATGCGCAGGAGTGTTCTGCGCAAGTATGACGTCACCTCCAGTCTGCGTGAATCGGGCGTGACCTTGGGGCATGTATTCCTCCGCGGTGATGCGGTCTGCCTCCGCGGACAGAAAGTAGTCCCAAAACCGTGGGTGTTCGTGAGAATGTTTGGCAATCTTCAGGGGCGACAGGGTCCCCTAGTGGACTGATTGGTTCGAGTGAGGTGTCAAAGTGAAGCGCTCCTCCAGGGCCATTCAGTCATGGGTGGGTGCATGTAAAATGAGGATTTGTCCCGAAAATATAAAAAGCGGAACACGGACTTTACCCCTAAAATAGGGGAAAACTCCTATCAACCCTGTCCCAAAGGGCTAATATCGGTCCCTGGCTTATCGGTGCCTGCTGAGAGAGGCAGGGTGGGGGAGTGGGTGTATGTAAATTTAGGATTTGTCGCGAAAATATAAAAAGCGGAACACGAACTTTACCCCTACAATAGGGGAAAACTCCTATCAACCCTATCCCAAAGGGCTAATATCGGTCCCCGGGCTTATCTGGACCTGGGTGCATGGGAGGGTGCATGTAAAATGAAGATTTGTCCCCGAAAATATAAAAAGCGGAACACGGACTTTACCACTACAATAGAGGAAAACTCCTATCAACCCTATCCCAAAGGGTTAATATCGGTCCCTGGCTTATCGGGGCCTGCTGAGAGAGGTAGGGTGGGGGAGTGGATGCATGTAAAATTAGGATTTGTCCCGAAAATATAAAAACCGGAACACGGACTTTACCCCTACAATAGGGGAAAACTCCTATCAACCCTATCCCAAAGGGTGAATATCGGTCCCCCGGGCTTATCGGGGTCTGGTGAGAGAGGCAGGGTGGGTGTATGTAAAAGTTTCTCCAGAAAAAATATAAAAAGCGGAACACGGACTTTACCCCTACAATAGAGAAAAACTCCTATCAACCCTATCTCAAAGTATAGTCACGGGATATTCATTCACATTGACCTTTGACCTCTTCGGTCAATGAGCGTCAATATGCTCTTTAAGTGCACAAAGGTCAATGAGTGCAAGTGTACTACTCTGTATCTGGGGTTAGGATGCGTAGGTGTATGACGTCAATTCCGATAGGCGTGAATCGGGCGTGACCCTGGGGAACATGTTTAGACCTGTCTGACCTACATCCGGGTACTTTCCTGTGAGTGAGTGAGTGAGTGAGTGAGTGAGTGAGTGAGTGGGATCCTACTGGACTAATGTATCGTCTGTTTTCATCATTTTGCGCACGCGCAGTCTGGCCGTAGTATAGAAAGCAGGCATTTTCTGGATTCGTGGATGTTTGTTGAGTGATTGAGGGACCATACCTGGTCAAATGGACCGTGTGAGGTATCAGTTTTACATCCGGGTCCTCATCTTACATTTAGGAGAAGTATAGAAAGCAACAATTTTGGGGCCCCGTGCTCCGAGCTCCGAGCTCCGAGCTCCCGCTGATAGAGGTAGGGTGGGGGAGTGGGTGTATGTAAATTTAGGATTTGTCGCGAAAATATAAAAAGCGGAAGACGGACTTTACCCCTACAACAGAGGAAAACCCCTATCAACCCTATCCCAAAGGGCTAATATCGGGCCCCGGGCTTATCGGGGCCTGGGTGCATGGGTGGGTGCATGTAAAATGAGGATTTGTCCCCGAAAATATGAAAAGCGGAACACGGACTTTACCCCTACAATAGAGGAAAACTCCTATCAACCCTATCCCAAAGGGCTAATATCGGTCCCTGGCTTATCGGGGCCTGTTGAGAGAGGTAGGGTGGGGGAGTGGGTGCATGTAAAATTAGGATTTGTCCCGAAAATATAAAAACCGGAACACGGACTTTGCCCCTACAATAGGCTAAAACTCCTATCAACCCTATCCCAAAGGGTGAATATCGGTCCACCCGGGCTTATCGGGGTCTGGTGAGAGAGGCAGGGTGGGTGTATGTAAAAGTTTCGCCAGAAAAAATATAAAAAGCGGAACACGGACTTCACCCCTACAATAGAGGAAAGCTCCTATCAACCCTATCTCAAAGTATAGTCACGGGATATTCATCCACATTGACCTTTGACCTCTTCGGTCCATGACCGTCAATATGCTCTTTAAGTGCACAAAGGTCAATGAGTGCAAGTGTACTACTATCTGGGGTTAGGATGCGCAGGTGTATGACGTCACTTCCGGTAGGCGTGAATCGGGCGTGACCCTGGGGAACATGTTTAGACCTGTCTGACCTACATCCGGGTACTTTCCTGTGAGTGAGTGAGTGAGTGACTGAGTGGGATCCGACTGGACTAATGTATCGCCCGTTTTCATCATTTTGCGCACGCGCAGTCTGGCCGTAGTATAGAAAGCAGGTATTTTCTGGATTTGTGGAGGTTTGTTGAGTGATTGAGGGACCATACCTGGTCAAATGGTCCGTGTGGGGTATCAGTTTTACATCCGGGTCCTCATCTTACATTTAGGAGAAGTATAGAAAGCAACAATTTTGGGGCCCCGAGCTCCGAGCTCCCGCCTGCCTCATCCCCGAGCTCCGGGCTCCCGACTACTCCATCCCCGAGCTCCGAGCTCCCGTCGTTACGCCTTAACGCCCGTCGTTACGCCTTAACGCCCTAGCATAACGCCTTGACGCCATGATATACACAGATGAAAGAAAAACAACAACAAGGATGAGAGATGAGATCGCAACAACAACATGTTTTTTTTCATATGGCTTATTCTCCCCTCCAGTACATCATACCCACGCTGGGGGAGCCGCGTTGGGTATGTTTACAATTCAAGAAGACTCTTGTCCAATCAGAGGCCGCCATTTGGCGCTGTATCAGTCATATTCGTTCTTGCCCGTTACTGCGTTAGATGTATTCTCGGCTGCTCTTGTCCTATCAGAAGCCGCCGTTTCAGAAACTTTCGTCTTTGCTCGGTGTGACCTAATCGTCGTCGGGCAGGCCTGGATATTGTTCGGACAGCATGTCCTGGAAGAGTTGTTTGCGCATCCTGATCGCATTTTCCAGGGCCTCAGTGGGTGGTAGCCCCATATCCTCTTCCAAGTGACGCTTGGTGTTCATGATGGATCTGTGCGTGGGATCGCCTTTCATTTCCAGCGGTAGCAAGGTATACTGTTCATAGATCGCCATGGCTGTTTTCCTGATGCAGGGGCGCATTTGGGTGTACGACTGTTGTAATTACAACACATATAAGGGAAGTGGGAAGAGGTGCCGAAATACTGACTGCGTCATATGACTTCACAGAATAGTCTTCCGGTAAACCTATTCTAAAGCACATACCAAGAATCTAACGATTCGTGATATGTGTTGTATCTCAGGTACGCTTTTATTGTACCTGTTCATGTGGCAACATGGATGATATGACCACACGGCCCCTAGCACCGGCATAAGCGGTATTAGATACAAATCTAGAGAGCTATGATGAAAATGCTCTGACAACTCGTATACTGGTAATTGGTGAGCTGTTTCGCTGTGACAACTCGTACATTGAAGATTGGTGAGCTGTATCGTCGTCAGATGTAAATGACGGCAATTAACATAGAAGACTAGTCTGTAAGGCCCGATGTCGACCCAGCATCAACCCAGTTATCCTGTCCGGCGTCCTCGATCGCTGCAGCATGGGTATTGATAGCTGCTGTCACAATACGATCCCAGAAGGTAGGTTCTGCCTCACTTTCCTGGTATGTAGGCTGACTATCTGATGTCAAGCTCTCCGTATCAGTATATAGACTCTCAGCAATCTCACTTTCCTAGGATGTAGGCTGACTATCTGAGGTCTAGCTCTCCGTATCAGTAGACAGACTCTCATCAATATCTGTATCGGCTTCTTGTGCCTTGGAGTCTTCAATCCCATGTGTATTTTTCTCGTGTCGCATCATATCGTAACGTCTGGTGAGTGTGCGTTGACACTCAGAGCAAGTATAACCCATATTGACGGTTGAAAGTCGACTGTGCGTGTTTTGGCAATACACTTGCTTTTACAGACAGTAACGCCCGTCAACGCTTAGCTTAACGCTTCAACGCCCTGGTGAACTAGCTCAGAAGCCCTGATTTTCATGGAGTTGCCACCAATACATCGAAATGCAGTGACACCCGTCAACGCCCGTCGTTACGCCTTAACGCCCGTCTCAACGCCCGTCAACACCCGTCGTTACGCCTTAACGCCCGTCTCAATGCCTTAACGCCCTATCTTTACGCCTTAACGCCCGTCTCAGCGCCTTAACCAGCGATAAAGGGGTTTTGGAGGACGATTAACCTTTGAACTCTGAGTGCACTTTCGGTCACGTGACCGGAAGTGACCTTTGCCCACGTGACAGGAAGTGACCTTTGACCCTGCGCTGCTTGGAAGTGACCTTTGACCCTGCGCTGCTCGGAAGGCACAGACACACACATACCTGGTGCACCCGCACCCTACGGGCTATAGGGTACACCAGGGTGCGGGTGCACCAGGTATGTGTGTGTGTGTGTGCCTGCGTACGATGACGCCACTTCCGAGCAGTGCAGGGTCAAAGGTCACTTCCGGTCACGTGACCGAAAGTGCACTCAGAGTTCAAAGGTTAATCGTCCTCCAAAACCTGGGTTTCAGAACACTGGATATTTAGATTACAAAGTCTTTTTTAAACCAACTGATACCCACGAACTCCTACATGCCAAATCTTTTCACCCGACCCATATATTTAAGGGCATAGTCAAATCTCAAATTATTCGATTCCATAGAAATTCGAGCGATATACAGTATTTTCACCACTCATGTGCGATCCTGTTTCGGGCATTGAAACCTAGAGGCTATTCCGCCCGGTTTTTACGGCATATTAAATCTGAAACACTTCGCCAAATCACAAACTGCCAGATAAATGACGTTCGTGAGTCAGAACCTGTAAGGATAAAACATAAACGCCCTAATCATGGCAATGGTAAGACCTCCAAATGTCTAAAACCTCAGTGTAAACTGGACGAAGTAATTGCTACACAATCAACTTTCAAAAGCGAACAGACCAAAAATGAATACAAGCTTAAGGATCAACTAAACTGTGACACGGAGAATGTAATTTATTTAATTACGTGCCGAAAATGCCTGGAACAGTATGTGGGCGAAACTAAAAATAAACTTCGATATCGTGCCAACAGACATAAATCAGACATCAGTCTAGACAATGAAGGCCCGGTCAATGAGCATTTTAATCTACCGGAACATTCATTTCAGCACCATTTTCAAATTATGCCAATAGAAAGAATTCCTACATTTCCAACACAGGAAGAAACTGACAATCACCGCGCACTTCGTGAATCCTTTTGGATCAAAACACTTCAAACACGGCAACCCTTTGGTATGAACATAGACCCAGGTAAAGTTGCTAACAAAGAGTTTATTCCCTTCGTTCTCCAATATAGCCGTAGGAATGTTGAAGCGGCCCGTATACTGAAGGAGGAATACGAAACACTCCAAACAAAACTCCGCTTGCCATCTAATCTGAGACCTATCATAGCTACAGTCAAAAAATCGGAGCTTACGCGATTTATTGGTAAGGAGTAAACTTCATCCCATATCGTGATCATTATCACGTGAAATTCTACATGGCATAAGCTAATATATAGCGGCCCTATTTGAACTCTATACGAAACTTGTCTCTAGGAACATTTTTAAGATAAGAGATTTATAAATCCCTGTGCCCGTGCCTTCCACTTTTGAAAAATGTATATGTATGCCTGTGCCAGGTTTCTAAATTGTTCCTATAAAGCTCTAATATATTCATTGTTTACCTATGAGTTACACCGTCTAAACAAACTGAATTTTTTGGTATTGTACTTATCCCCCTAAAACAAGTAGTTATGAAATCCTACAATTTTTAACCAAATAGTTTTTACTATGGTCTAATTGCTTGACTAAACATTTTATGATGAAATGTTGGGGCAGGGTTTCCAGACAGTGTGTCTCTTTCCTGCTGATTAGGCAACACTAGAAATGTTATGCAGGTTTAGAAGATAAATGTTGTTACTTCTTGCCGGACAATGAGTTACTAAGCACCTACTTAACAGTCAAAACAAACAATACTGATCTCAACAGACCACATACAGACATAGCTGGCATGCCAACTGGTTAGTATTCAAACATTTAAAAACAATGATTAAACACACAGGATACAACTATGGATGTTCAGATTATTCTAAAGTAAACATATGACATAGGTAGTCACCTTAAAAACACATCTTTCCAACAGCTGAGGTAATATTGTTGTTGTGTTTTTTTTTGCAAGCCTCTTTCCCACATATTGCTGCTTTTTGAGAGTATAAAACCAGTGCTTTACCATTAGAAATTCAGACTTGTTTCAGGCTACTGAGGAAGGAAAACCCATCCGAAAAGCTTCTAGCCACAGACGGTGTAACATTTGGCCATTTCCATTTTTTTCTTTTGCATCATACATGTATTACTAATAAATCTTTGTTTCAGTTTCATTAGATTTTATTTGTATGTAATTTGTTGATCTATCTATTATTTTCATTATCTAGATTTGTTCTTCCAGTAATTGTCTTATAGGAAATTTGTATTATCATAACATATGTTATATTTACATGTATTATAAAGCTTATATCTATCTAAGTTAACGTGCAGCATAATTTAACTAGCTTTTCCATTTTTTCCTATATTACTTCCGATAACCAGTACATAATTATTCTCTATACTAAAATTTAACTGAATTGCCATTTGTCCTAATTCTTCCCTTTCAGTTTCCCCAAAAACTTGTTTTTCCTCAAAATTACAAGTTCATACCTCAATTTTCGAAATTTTATAAACCATTTATAGAGGCAAAAATTATATTAAAACAAAATTATGGCCAGGAAAAACGGCTCTACAGACAAAAGACGGAATTTTCGCCAACCTCCGTCTCAACGTTCGACCCCAAAAAACGCTTCCAACCAGACTTTTTCGGCTTTCTCTGGTCTGGTTAAAGCGCTGTATCAGGTACTTCAGTGCCTGCATCATATTGGCATCATAGAGGAGCATTTGGCAAACGACTCCCTTCCAAATTCCTTGATACGTAGGGTTGAGGATATGAACAATTTCTTTAAGCCAGCTCAACGAACTCCTGACTTTGACTTTAGCATAAGACTTATCAATCAAAATTGGGCAAAGAAAAGTCTTATGGAGCTGGTTGGACATTACAAAAATTGCTTAACAAAATTGAAGTCACAGGTAATTTCGGCTAAATCTTCAAAAACCCTGGACTTCGACCGTGCATTTTCTAATGCCTTAAAATGGGGAAACGAAAACTACAAATCTAAATTGACAGATAACACTATTTCATCCTTTCGGAAATTTGTTTCGAATCTGAATCCCCCTATGGTATCGGAGAATCGTTCGGGTAGTAACCAGCCTGCTACCACTCCTCCGATATCTCGGCAAAATACTCGAGCACGGTCACAATCTCCTCTGCCCTCTACTTCGTGTGGAAATTTGGAAACGCCAGCCAGGGAGGCTGGTACTTCCAATACCCATGCTACCAACCCTCCTGTTCGCCGACCCCCACCTAACCATTCTTCATCTACTGTATCTTCTCGACCTACTCTTCTATCCCCACGTACCACTCCTAGACCTACCAACCCTGCTCCTTCTACTTCCACTAATACCTATGCTGACGCTGCAAGGTCTCCTCCATCAAACGATATGCGCTCATCATATCGTCAAAATTCGAACCCAAAATTCTGGCAATTTAGGCACGAAACTCAAAAGAAAAAGGAATGGCGCCTCCCGGCAGTTACCAAAAAGGTTCTGCTTTTCGGCTCATCAAATCTTTCACGTATTAATTCGGACCCTCATCCTGATGTGCAAGTAGAGTGCTATCCTGGCGCTAAGTTTCAACATTTTACACAGATTTTGGACCGCTACAACGGGCCTTCCCAACCCGACAAAATTCTCTTGAATATTGATGTAAATGACAAAGCAGAAGATCCTTCAAAAGCCAGAAGTAATATGAGCAATATGTTGAGCTGTTCGAGACGTAAATTTCCCAAGTCAAAATTGTATTTTATACAGCTCCAAGTTTCGGACACACTTCCAGCCAGTGAATGCTTTTGCATAAATCAGGTAAATGAATTTGCCTCTTCAAAAAGACAACTCAAAATTATCCATAGAATCGATCCTGGCAAATTCAAGGTTGGTAGGGACAACATTCACTGGACTGAAGATACGGCAAATTGCCTGTATTCACGCTGGCTCAATACTATAGGTTTAAACTAAATTTGGGACAGGGCACGTGCCACCCTACTTTTGGTCTAGGTACTAGTATAGTAAATCTGACTGGTGACCTTGAACTAACACAATCTGACATCTCTCTTCTCAGTCGGGGCCTTTCCTTTGTCCCGACACCTAGATCAAAACCTACATCTGAGGACCACATAGATCAACATATAGAGAAGATGATGCAAACATCTAAGATCACTAATGAATTCAATCGTCGGGTGAGTCTAGCAGATCGCTTCAGATTTTCAGCTGGAGAAAGACCACCCTTCACAGAGAAATCTGGGTATGTACCACCAAATGTTGACCAAGAAATTCCAAAAGCTGGTAAGGCCCTTTCAGAACGAATAAATGACCTAATTTCAAATGGGCGATTCGGAAACATTCCAAACTTATTCTTCAATGAACGCCAATCTTTAACAAAACTACGCAAAAACCACAAAATCGTGTTAAAACCTGCAGATAAGGGCTCAGCTACAGTTATAATGTCAAGGGAAAGCTATGTCGAAGAAGCCCGAAGGTTACTTGGCAACCCTAAACATTACAAAAAACTGGATGGAGAAATATGGCCCCAAGATCATCCAAGGCTGCTCAACATTGTGGCAGATCTAAATAGGAGGCAAATCATTTCGAACAAACAGTGTGAATACTTAGCACCCAAAAGAGACGCAAGATCGAGACAGTTCTATATCTTACCAAAAATTCATAAACCTATAGATAAGTGGATAGATAACCTTACACCCCCTGGGCGCCCTATTGTTTCAGA
>JAVTVY010046867.1:0-24431 GCA_036873755.1 Hanleya hanleyi
TTTAGTGATCGCAAAATCGAAATATTAATGTTAAATAATTTATTAGCAAAAGACAAAATAGTTCACTTTTTATAATAACATCGTCAGTAGTATATAAAGTTGAAATTGGGTCCCATTTATGCAAATTTGAGGCGGAACTGGGGCGGGATTTCCCAGTGGGGGTTTCCCACGGTAGGGGATTCCCCAGTGGGGGTTTCCCAATGACGATCACGTGATCAAGGCATGTCTAGACTTGTTCTGGGTTGTACAGTTCTGCCATACGGAGGATGGGTACTAGTATTTCAAATAAATTAATTAATTAATTAATTAATTTTAATTAATTACTTGTAAAATGGCGGTGTTTTTAGACGGCGCAAGGTAGCAAACGAGGCGGTGGGCACGTCACAGGGAGAAAAAACCCTCACATTACCCTCAAAAAAACCTCTAAGCCATATAATAATAATAAACATAATCTATAGGTGTTGTACCATGTTAATAGGATCAGTCTAGCATCTGTACCACCCTAGGATCGAGTGTTTATTGTCCCGTGTATCTCCGCAAGAAAACAACAAACAAAATGGCGGCTCCAGGATGGTGCGGGGACGCCCTTTCCCCATCACGGCGTCGACCGTAGCGCCATCTGCACACATTGACGCAAGGGAGACAACTCGTGTGACCCAAGGATATGGAAATAGCCGTGTTGGAGCTAAGGGAGTGACTACTGGTCCAGTGGGGTCGAGTGAGGTATCAATGTGAAGCCTATGTGAGGGGGCATGTAATGGGCTGGGTGTGGGGTTGAACTAGCGTCATTCTGCGCATGCGCGGTGGCCGAAGTGTATGAAAATAGCCGTTTTGGAGCTAGCGAAGCCAATAATGGTCCAATGGGGTCGAGTGAGGTATCAAAGTGAAGCTTATGTGAAGGGGCATCTGACTGGACTAGCGGCTTGGGCGTTGTCACCAATCTGCGCATGCGCGGTTGCCGAAGGGTATGGAAATAGCCGTGTTGGGAGCTAGCGAAGCCAATAATGGTGCAATGGGATCGAGTGAGGTATCAAAGTGAAGCTTAGGTGAAGGGGCATCTGACTGAACTAGCGGCTTGGGCGTTGTCACCATTCTGCGCATGCGCGGTGGCCCAAGGGTATGGAAATAGCCGTGTTGGGAGCTAGGGGAGTTACTACTGGTCCAGTGGGGTCGAGTGAGGTATCAAAGTGAAGCTTAGGTGAAGGGGCATCTGTCTGGACTAGCGGATTTGAAATAGCGTCATTCTGCGCATGCGCGGTGGCCCAAGGGTATGGAAATAGCCGTGTTGGGAGCTAGCGAAGCCAATAATGGTGCAATGGGGTCGTATGAGGCATCAAAGTGAAGCCTAGGTGAAGGGGCATCTGACTGGACTAGTGGGTGTGAACTAGCGTCATTCTGCGCATGCGCATAGACGTTTTGGGGATGTAGGGAGTTACTCATGATCCAATGGGGTCGAGTGAGGTATCAAAGTGAAGCTTAGATGAAGGGGCATCTAATGGGTTGGGTGTGCGGTACCCATTCTGCGCATGCGCAGATGCAATGCGGAGCTCTCGTGGAAACCTTTACACCGCGCGCGCCGGGTCAAAGGTCAGTTCCGGTCACGTGAACGGAAGCGGAAGTGACCTCACAGAGGTCGTATGCAAATGTCACTTACGAGATCTGAGCTCCACAGGCTTTGAGCTCCAAGAGCTCCGATCCAAGAGCTCTGCCACACGGAAGTTCCCACCACCACCACCACCGGGCGTTGACGCCCGTCAACGCCCGGTGGTGGCGGTGGTGGTGGTGGTGGTGTCTGTACATATAAGAATGAACATGTGTCCCTCATCAGTCCTTATGTATTGGTCGACAGATCAACATGTCGTGTACGTTCTGTCAGAGAACCTTCTCTCGTCGCGATAGTATGATCAGGCACATTCAAGGCAAACACAACCAAGAGACACCACCGAGTCCCGCTATAGGTCCAGCAAGTGCAGTAGAGCATCCCTACACGATGACGGTGGTGAGCGGCCCTACGGCATGTGGAAAGACGTCCTGGGTAATGAAGTTCTTAGAGGAAGGTGTGGCAACCCCAGCTCCGACACGTGTTGTTTGGTGTTATAGCCAATGGCAGCCCGCCTACGAAACTACGCGATTACAGAATGTGAGTTTCGTCCCAGGGATTTCTCATGACATAGACGAACCGTATTACTTTGACCCCGAGCATGATCTGATGAGTGCGGCCAAGGACAATTCGAAAATCGCCTTCCTATTCACCAAAGCGTCCCATCATCGAAATCTGTCCGTCATCTATTTGACTCAGAATCTCTTTCCTCAAGGGAAGGCGTCCAGAGATATTGCCTTGAACTGCCAATACTTTGTGTTGTTCTCCAACCCCATTGACAGAGCACAAATTCGTGTGTTTGGTAGTCGAATTTATCCTCAGAACATCGACCATTACATGCAGGCGTTTCAAGAAGCGACAAGTCGTCCGTACGGCTACCTGTTCGTAGATTTAAAAGCCCATACCCCCGAAGATCGCCGGCTGACGACCCACCTGCTACCCGGCGAGGAATCACCACAGCCCCTACACCATCCACCGAGTCCACATTTGGTGAAGCAGCAACCCACCCCGTACAGCGGGCCTTCTTCATATCACCAGTCCCGGAATATCATCCAACCGTGAAGGCCCAACCCCAGGTTGAAGAACATAATGTGAACTCGAGGCTATGGAAAGATTTGTTCAAAGAAAGTATGGACGCCGAGATGGGCGAGATTTTGGAGGCCACAGGAAACAAGTTTCAACGCAAAGGATATTCGAAAGAGGAAGCTGCAATTTTAGCCCATAACAGATTGGTACCCAGACTACGACGGGCTTTACGTCAGCAGTATGTCGACTTACTGACCCATATGAAATTGTTGGATAAAGATCCAGTCCATATGGAAATTGCAAGAACAGCGTCGATGTTGAAAACCTCGGGCCTGAACTGGAAAGCGGCGTATGTCAGAGCAATAGCACAAAAGAAACATTTGTTCGAACGCATCATTAAACGTCGTTAAAGCGTTAAGAAAGTGTGTTAAAGCGTTGAGACGAGCGTTAAGGCGTAACGACGGGCGTTGACAGGCGTCACTACATTTCGATGAATTGATGTCAATTCCATGAAATCAGAGCTTCTGAGCTAATTCACCAGGGCGTTGAAGCGTTGAGCTAAGCGTTGATGACCGTTACTGTCTATAAAAGCGAGCGTATTCCCAAAACACGCGCAGTCGACGTTCAACCGTCAACATGGCTTATACTTGTTCTGAGTGTGAACGCACGTTCACCAGACATTACGATATGATGCGACACCAGAAAATATACATGGGATTGAAGACGCCGAGGAGCCCGTTGAGGCAGATACTGATACAGAGATTGATGAGAGTGCATCGACTGATACCGAATCCAAGATTGCTGACAGTATATCTACTGATATGGAGAGCTTGACCTCAGAGAGCCAGCCTACATCCCAGGAAAGTGAAGCAGAACCTACCTTCTGGGATCGTATTGTGACAGCAGCTATCAATACTCACGCTGAAGCGATCGAGGACGCCGGAGAGGATAATTTACAACAGACGTACACCCAAATGCGCTCCCGCATCAGGAAAACAGCCATGGCGATCTATGAACAGTATACCTAACTACCGCTTGAAATGAAAGGGGACCCCACGCACAGGTCCATCATGAAGACCAAGCGTCACTTGGAAGAGGATATGGGACTACCATCCACAGAGGCCCTGGAAAATGCGATCAGAATGCGCAAACAACTGTTTCAGGACATTCTGCCCGAAGAATATCCAGGCCTGTCCGATGATGATTAGAATAAACGGTTCAGAATGAACATGACCGAAGAAGGAACTCTCTGAAATGGCGACTTCTGATTGGACAAGAATACATCTAACGGACAGGAACGAATAGGACAGATGCAAATGGCGGTCTCTGATTGGACAAGTCTTTCTTGAATTGTAAACATACCCAACGCGGCTCCCCCAGCGTGGGTATGTTATGATGGAAGGGGAAAATAAACTATATGAAAAAAAACTTGTTGTTGTTGTTGTTCCCTCATGTGTCATCCTTGTTGTTGTTGTTTTCTCTCTCCGGTCTATATGATGGCGTCAAGGCGCTAGCGGGACCCATACAGGGTCCAGTTTTCGACACTAGGTGACCACATCCCGACGAAATGGCCAGTTTTCGACACCGGATGTGCCGCCATCTTGAACATACGTGCCGCCATCTTGGATATGGCCCATAATGCACCGGGTCAAAATACTCGCTTCTGATTGGCTGAGCTCTGTGACGGATTTGAAATACTCGCTTCTGATTGGACGAGAGCTCCGCATTGCGTCTGCGCATGCGCAGAATGATATTCCTACCGCACACCCAACCCATCAGATGACCCTTCACGAATGCTTCACATGGATACCTCATACAACTCCATCGGTCCATTAGGGGCTCCCCTAACTCCAACACGTCTATTTCTATACTACGGCCAGACTGCGCATGCGCAGAATGCCGCTAGTTCAAACCCACTAGTCCAGTCAGATGCCCCTTCACTTTGATACCTCACTCGGCCCCATTGGACCATTCGTGGCTCCCCTAGCTCCAACACGTCTAGCGGGACCCATACAGGGTCCAGTTTTCGACACTAGGTGACCCCATCCCGACAAAAATGGCCAGTTTTCGACACCGGATGTGCCGCCATCTTGAACATACGTGCCGCCATCTTGGATATGTCCCATAATGCACCGGGTCAAAATACTCGCTTCTGATTGGACGAGAGCTCCGTGGCGGATTTAAAATACTCGCTTCTGATTGGACGAGAGCTCCGCATTGCATCTGCGCATGCGCAGAATGGCTACCGCACACCCAACCCATTAGATGCCCCTTCATCTAAGCTTCACTTTGATACCTCACTCGACCCCATCGGACCATTATTGTCTTCGCTAGCTCCAAAACGTCTATGCGCATGCGCAGACTGACGCTAGTTCACACCCACTAGTCCAGTCAGATGCCCCTTCACCTAGGCTTCACTTTGATACCTCATACGACCCCATTGCACCATTATTGGCTTCGCTAGCTCCCAACACGGCTATTTCCATACCCTTGGGCCACCGCGCATGCGCAGAAAGACGCTATTTCAAATCCGCTAGTCCAGACAGATGCCCCTTCACCTAAGCTTCACTTTGATACCTCACTCGACCCCACTGGACCAGTAGTAACTCCCCTAGCTCCCAACACGGCTATTTCCATACCCTTGGGCCACCGCGCATGCGCAGAATGGTCACAACGCCCAAGCCGCTAGTCCAGTCAGATGCCCCTTCACCTATGCTTCACTTTGATACCTCACTCGATCCCATTGCACCATTATTGGCTTCGCTAGCTCCCAACACGGCTATTTCCATAACCTTCGGCCACCGCGCATGCGCAGATTGGTGACAACGCCCAAGCCGCTTGTCCAGTCAGATGCCCCTTCACATAAGCTTCACTTTGATACCTCACTCGACCCCATTGGACCATTATTGGCTTCGCTAGCTCCAAAACGGCTATTTTCATACCCTTCGGCCACCGCGCATGCGCAGAATGACGCTAGTTCAACCCCACACCCAGCCCATTACATGCCCCCTCACATAGGCTTCACATTGATACCTCACTCGACCCCACTGGACCAGTAGTCACTCCCCTAGCTCCAACACGGCTATTTCCATATCCTTGGGTCACACGAGTTGTCTCCCTTGCGTCAATGTGTGCAGATGGCGCTACGGTCGACGCCGTGATGGGGAAAGGGCGTCCCCGCACCATCCTGGAGCCGCCATTTTGTTTGTTGTTTTCTTGCGGAGATACACGGGACAATAAACACTCGACCCTAGGGTGGTACAGATGCTAGACTGATCCTATTAACATGGTACAACACCTATAGATTATGTTTATTATTATTATATGGCTTAGAGGTTTTTTTGAGGGTAATGTGAGGGGTTTTTCTCCCCGTGACGTGCCCACCGCCTCGTTTGCTACCTTGCGCCGTCTAAAAACACCGCCATTTTACAAGTAATTAATTAAAATTAATTAATTAATTAATTAATTTATTTGAAATACTAGTACCCATCCTCCGTATGGCAGAACTGTACAACCCAGAACAAGTCTAGACATGCCTTGATCACGTGATCGTCATTGGGAAACCCCCACTGGGGAATCCCCTACCGTGGGAAACCCCCACTGGGAAATCCCGCCCCAGTTCCGCCTCAAATTTGCATAAATGGGACCCAATTTCAACTTTATATACTACTATCGTCGTCCTTGAAAGAATTCCAGCGTGAATAACCGAAAGACATATTTAGTATGACAGTGAGCACCATTTCCAAATGTGTAAGAAATAAAATAATACAAACCCAACATCGTAACTTACAAGAGAAAAGCAGAAAAGTTTTCAAGGATGTCCGCAAGACATGATGATTACATAAAATTCTAATCACTGAACATTATTCTTTATACAAATGAACCTCCAAGTCGTTTTCCAGAGTATGTATCTCAGTCGGACTTTGGTTGTGTTGTTTGATTGTGTTCAAACGACCCTTAGCCCAGGGCTAAGCGGAATAGAAAAGGTATTAAACGTAGCGCCAACGATCTTGCACGATACGATCGTATTTTGCCGTCATATACCGCATATATGTACGATATATATCGCAGAATTTAGAAAACTTTTAATGGAAGCGTTTCCTCCTATAGCCTTATTTGGCATGTTTCTGCAGTAATAACAATTTATGAGTTCAAATTTCAATACTGCATATTAAATAGCCTTGAAATGGCAATAATCAGGACTGATTCTGAATTCATTTGTCACAGTTCTATACATTTCTTTAGTTGGTCCAAGACAAAGTTAAATAATTCCTCCGAGTCGTAGTTCGAAATAAAAAAAAAACTTTTTAAGTGCAAATATGATTTACAAACACACAATATTATACACCCGAAATCTGTAGATCAGTTCTGTTCGATTTATGTATCGATATAAAAGAAAGAGTTATGCCCCTTGATGTGTTTCGCAATAGCTCAGCTTAGTCAGCGATTTGATAGTCACACACTATAGCAGCAAAACACCTGTAGTAAGATAGCCTGACAGTATACTGGGTATATATAATGAACGCATTCCTATCTAAACTGTCTGGTCCGGAGGAGCTGGGTTATCTGATCACATTGTTGGACCTCTCCTTCCCACTCCCACATTAGACCAGACTTTTGCCCTTTGTCTCCCCTCACGCATGTACCATTCTATTTTCTCTTGACTCATATGATTTCCCCAGTCGTCTTTCTTTTCTAATCGGAAGCATGGAATGAAATAGCTCTCTGTCGTGCTGAGAATGATAGTTTTGGGCAGCGCGATGACCCAGGCGTTTTTGTGTATAGAAGATACTATACCGGACAAAGTACTGCAGCTGAAGCGATTGGTCAAAAATCGCGTTGCGAAAAGTGGCAAACTTGATGCAAATGTGTATTCCTTATCTATATTTAACTGGTGAATATTTGCGAGTTTTTGTTTTCTCGTTGTATCAATTGATTGATTTATTGTTCAGGTGTAATCCAGTTTGCTATGTTCTGCCATAAATAGAGCTTGAGATCATTAAAACTTCTACTGAATAAACACATGCAAGGTATTCTGATTAGCCAGTCTATAACAACTTGACTTACCTGTGCGTGCGGCTGAAATTGATGATCTGAATAGCTGGTGATATTGGAATTATTTAAAGCCGTTGCATTATCCATTTATGCATTTTCAAGAATAAATCAAGAGTAATTATTTTTTTTAGGTTGAATGGACATTAAATATTCCGCTTTTGTCCATGAAAGAATTTCAGCGTCAATAAACGAAAGACCTATAATTTTAGTATGACAGTGAGCACCATTCCCAAATGAGTAAGAAATAAAAATAATAAAAACACAAGATTGTTTCCTACAATCGAGAAGCAGTCAAATTTTCAAGGATTTCAGCAAGACGTGATGATGCACACCATTTAGAAATAACACACAGGATATTCAAACACTTAGTAGCCCAGGGTTAAGCAGAGTTAGACAAGTTACGAAACGTAGCGCCAGAGATCTTGCACGCTACGATCGTGTTTTACCGTCTGTGTACGATATTTATCGCAGAATTCAGGAAACTTTTATTGGAGGCGTTTGGTGATATAGCCTTGTTTGACAAATATCTGCAATAATAACGATTTCTGAGCTCAAATTCAATACTGCATATTAAATAGTCATGAAATGGCAATACTCGGAACTGAATTCATTTGTCACAATTATATAAATTTCCTGTTGGTCCAACATAGAGTTACATAATTCCCCCGTGTCGTAATTCGAAATAAGAAACTTTTAAGTCCAAATATGAATCACAAACAAACAATGTTACACCCGAAAGCTGTAGGTCGGTTCGATTCTGTTTCTTTATCGATATTGGTGAAAGACTTTCGCCCCTTGGTGCGTTTCGCAATAGTTCAGCTTAGTCAGCGGTTTGATTTGCCATACACAAGTTGCAGAACACCTGTGGTAAGATATCCTGACGATTTACGGCTGAGACCACTAAAAACAGACAACCTTTAGACAACCTCTTCCAGAGAAGTGAATTGTTTCCAACATTTTTCCCAGTCTCTGTTGCGACGAATAATTGAAGGACAGTGATAGTTGATTGGAGTATGCTATGTGTTTGGTTTCGCTTTGAGTTTGATTTTAACTCAAGGCCTACTCTCTCAAAAACGCAAGAGTTTTAAGAGTGTAATACTGTGTTGCTAAGAGGGACTATTTGGGTGACTGTGCACCGCTTTCTGAAAGTAGAGAATAAAAGCCAAAATTATGACGCCATTTGTACGAGTGCGCAGAACTCTGAGAAGAAGAAGTTTGTCAGGTTGTAGCACTTGGATTAAAGTACTTCTTGTCGAAATATGGAAGTCTATAGACTTAATTAGAGAATCGACGAGATGCAATTACGTTAACATTGCCGCCAGTGTAAATCGTTTAGTGGTCTAAGCCCTATACTGGGTATATATATAATAAAGGCATTCACGTCTAAACTGTCTGGTCCGCTGGAGCTGGGTTATATCTAAACTGTCTGGTCCGGAGGAGCTGGGTTATCTGATCACATTGTTGGACCTCTTCCCTACGGAAGCGTATTAGTGCCAGTGTGAAAAAAAAAATTCCGAGATTTATCTCCTAATTAGGACATAATATCTCCTAATTAGGAGAAAATTATCTCCTAATTAGGAGAAAATTATCTCCTAATTAGGACTTATTATCTCCTAATTAGGACTTATTATCTCCTAATTAGGAGATAATTATCTCCTAATTAGTGATAATTATCTCCTAATTAGGACATATTATCTCCTAATTAGGACTTAATATCTCCTAATTAGGAGATAATTGTGATCGGTTGTTGCCCCATTTATCAGCTATATCGTGAGTAGTATGCAAAGCACCGTAACCCTCAACTTGACCTTTGACCAAACCACTTTTAGTCGGGAGGGGTGCAAGGTTGTTATCCAAAGAATGGTTTACCCCAATGGAAAGGTCAAGGCCGCTATAGTTCCGGCAAAGGTCACTTCCGGTCACGTGACCACAAGTGACGTCTGAGGATGTATTCCTCCGGGGTGATGCGGTCATGTTTGACGGTGATGCGGTCATGTCCGTGGAGAAGCCTCCGCGCACAGAAAGTAGTCCCTTGTCCACGAGATTTCAATACGCTGGTGGTCGATTCCCTTGCGTCATAATACCACGATACAGATGAGAAAGCAACAAGGATGACAGGTCAATCATTTTATTTTCCCCTCCAGTACATCATACCCATCCTGGGTGAGCCGCGTTGGGTATGTTTACACTTCAAGTAGGCTCTTGTCCAATCAGAAGCCTTCCTTTGAGAAAGTTCAATCTTCTTTCGGTGTGACCTAAGCATTGCCTGGCAGGCCAGGATACCATTCAGGCAGCATGTCCCGAAACAGTTGTTTGCGCATTCTGATCGCATTTTCCAGAGCCTCGGTGGGTGGTAACCCCATATACTCTTCCAAGTGACGCTTGGTCTTCATGATGGACCTGTGCGTGGGGTCGCCATTCAGCTCGAGGATGGGCCAGTCGGGAGCTCGAAGCCCGCGCATTCACTCACTCGCTCACTCACTCACTAGCGTTAGAGCGTCACTGCGTTTAGGGCATCACTGCCTTAAGACGAGCGTTGGGCATGCCTCACTCCCGGAGCTCCGCAGTCTGAGCTTGGAGCTCTTGGAGCTCGGAAGTGACGTCATTGTACGCATGCGCACACACACCTGTGGTGCACCTTGTATCCTATAGCCCATATATAATTATCTCCTAATTAGGAGATATTAACTCCTAATTAGGAGATAATAAGTCCTAATTAGGAGATAATAAATCCTAATTAGGAGATAATAAGTCCTAATTAGGAGATAATAAGTCCTAATTAGGAGATAATAAGTCCTAATTAGGAGATAATAAGCCCTAATTAGGAGATAATAAGTCCTAATTAGGAGATAATTATCACCTAATTAGGAGATAAGATTTTTTTTTCCACACTGGCACTAATACGCTTCCGTACTTCCCTCCCACTCCCATATTAGACCAGATTTTTGCCATTCCGCTTACCTCGTGTATGTACCATTCTATTTTTTCTTCACTGATATTGTTTACTCAGTCCTCTTTCTTTTCATATCGGAAGCTTGAAGTAAAGAAGATCTATGTCGTGCTGAGAACGATAGTTTTGGGCAGCGCCCTGAATCAGGCGTTTTTGTGCGTATGGAGGATAAAACATCAAACTGAAGTACTGCTGCTTAAACGATTGATTACAAATCACGTTTCGAAAAGTGGCAATATGAATGCAAAAACTTCATGCAAAATAAGTATTCCTGATCTATATTATAATTGATATATATTAGTGAGTTTTTGTTGTCGTTCTGTGTGTATTGATTGATCGATTTATTTTTCATGTATAATTCAGCTCGCTATATTCTATTAAGCAATACAGATTCAGAATATTAAAATTGCTACAGAATGAACACCTGTAAGGTATATATTGATTTCGCTAGTTAGCCAATATAGCAACTTCACCTCCGTTTGCGTGCGGCTGGATTTGATGGATCTGATCCCATAACTAGTCATATTGGGATCACTTAAAGCCTATTTGTGTTATCGATTTACGTGTTTTTAACAAAAATCCGGGAATAAGTTTTAGATTATAATGACACTGCGCACCGTTCTGAAACAGTTGTAATTGTATTCTATAATGCCAAGAAGTTTAGCCCAAATGAAACAAAAGCAATTATTAGCACCTCTGATGTTATTTGATTGCACAATTACCCTGACCCGGTCATACGGTATACGGACTGCCTGAATGACATCGAGGACCAAATGGCTATGAGAGGTACTTATATTGGAGGTTTTATCGATCTTTTTCGCATTCTATTGATCACAAAAATCGAAATATTGATGCTAAATAATTTATTAACAAAAGACAAAATCAAGGTAACAAATTATTCACCTTTTATAATAGCAAACTTCCGATCGGACCGTAAATATTCAGCCGTCGTCCTTGAAAGAATTCCAGCGTCAATAACCGGAAGGCATATTTAGTATGATAGTGAGCACCATTTCCAAATGTGTAAGAAATAAAATAATAAAACCCAACATGGTAACTTACAAGAGAGAAGCAGACACTTTTTCAAGGATGTCAGCAAGGCATGGCGATTTTCATAACATTAAATCCTAATCAATGGCCATTATTTTTTGTCCAAATGAATTTCCAAGTCGTTTTTCAGAGTATGTATCTCAGTCGGACTTTGATTGTGTCTCTTCATTTGAACATCATGCAGATGTAAAACACAGGATATTTAAACGACCCCTAGCCCAGGGCTTAGCGGAATAATAGAAAAGGTACTAAACGCTGCGATCGTATTTTGTCATCGGTGTACATTATTTATTGCACAATTTAAGAAACTTTGATTGGAGGAGTTTCGTGCTATACCCGTATTTGACAATTTTCTGCAATAATAGCAATTTCTGAGTTCAAATTTCAATACTGCATATTAAACAGCCCTGAAATGGCAATACTCAAAACTGATTCGGAATTCATTTGTCACAATTCTATACGTTTCCTTAGTTGGTCCCACTCACACATTAGGCCAGATTTTTGCCCTTTCTGTTACCTCAGGCTTGTACTATTGTATTTTCTCATATTGTTTCCTCTCGTCTTTCTTTTGATATCGGGAGTAGCGCTTTGAGAATGATAGTTTTGGGCAACGCACTGAACAAGGCGTTTTTGTGTATAGAAAATACAACACCGAACTAAAGTACTGCTATAAAACGATTGGTTATAAATCACGTTCCGAAAAGTGGCAATTTGAATTTAAAACTTGATGCAAATGACAATTCCTGATCTATATTATAATTGGTGGATGTATATTTTCGAGCTATGTTGTCTTTCTCTGTGTATTGATTGATTTATTTTTCATGTAAAATCCAGTTCGATATATTCCACTAGAATATACAGATTTAGAATATTAAAATTGCTACTGAATGAACACCTTTAAGGTGTACTCATTTCCCTAGTTAGCCTGCATATATTAACTTCACTTCCCTTCGCATGCGGCTGGATTTGATGGATCTGATCCTACAACTAGTCCTACTGGGATCATTTAAATCCTATTTGTATGATTCATTTATGTATTTGCAACAAAAAATCGGGAAATAGTTTTAGATCATACTAACACTACGCATCGTTCTAAAACAGTTGTAATTGTATTCTATAATGTCAAGAAAGTTAGTTTAAATGAAAAAAACCCAACAAATATTAGCACTTCTGATGTTATTTGATGGCACAATTACGTTGATCCTTCATTCCAGAGGCATTTCTATTGAAGGCTTTATCGGTCTTCTTCGCATTTTAGTGATCGCAAAAATCGAAATATTAATGTTAAATAATTTATTAACAAACTACAAAATCAAGGTAAAAAATAGTTCACTTTTTATAATAGCAAACTTCCGATCGGACATTGAATATTCAGCCGTCGTCCATGAAAGAATTCCAGCGTCAATAAACGAAAGACTTATTTAGTATGAGAGTGAGCACCATTTCCAAATGTGTAAGAAATAAAATAATAAAAACCCAACATGGTAACTTACAAGAGAAAAGCAGACAAGTTTTCAAGGATGTCAGCAAGACATGATGATTACATAAAATCCTAATCACTGAACATTATTCTTTATCCAAATGAACCTCCAAGTCGTTTTCCAGAGTATATATCTCAGTCGGACTTTGATTGTGTCTGTTCATTTGAACATCATGCAGATGTAAAACACAGGATATTCAAACGACCCTTAGCCCAGGGCTGAGCAGAATAGAAAAGGTACTAAATGTAGCGCCCAAAATCTTGCACGCTGCGATCGTATTTTGCCGTCAGCAGGATTTTGGAAACTTTGATTGGAGGAGTTTCGTGCTATAGCCATATTTGACATGTTTCTGCAATAATAACAATTTCTGAGTTGAAACTTCAATACTACTTATTAAATAGCCATGAAATGGCAATAATTAGGACTGATTCGAAATTCATTTGTCACAATTCTATACGTTTCCTTAGTTGGTCCAATACAGAGTTAAATAATTCCTTCGAGTGGTAATTCGAAACTTTCAAGTGCAAATATGATTCACAAACAAACAATATTACACCCGAAAGCTGTAGATCAATTCTATTCGATTTCTCTATGGATGTAGGAGAACGAGTTGTGTCCCTTGATGCGTCTCGAAATAGCTCTGCTCAGTCAGCGGTTTGATTTTCCATATGCAAGTAGGCTAGCAGAACACCTATTAGACAGCCTGGCAGAATATTGGGTACGGTAATCCTTCTAATAATTCAATCCCCCTATCAGAATTCAATCCCCCTATCAGAATTCAATCTGTGGTTCTAAGGGATTTGATCACCCTTTAAAATCATTGAAATAACAAAGAAAAAATGGATTATATGCATGATTACGAACCATTTTGTCATCTTCCTTTTCTAATATATTTGATCACCTCCAGATGTTAGGAATTTTCACTTCCTGTGATTAAATTACCGTATATATAGAGGGATTAGCGTATATATAATAAACGCATTCCTATAAAAACTGTCTGGTACGGAGAAGCTGGGTTATCAGAACAGTGTTGGACTATGTAGAAATATCTCACAGTCATTTTCCATCGTCTAGAGCCTGTTGCTGTGTCAACTGGATGAAGAAATGACCAGTTCTCCACTAGAGACAGTTTTGACTGGGTACCGCGGTATAAACCCCCACAAATGCGACTGCAAAATTTCAGGTCTGTGCTCAGGTTTCTCAGGCTTTATAACCTGAAATTGTGAGCGTTTTGTGGGCGTCAACTGAAAACAGAAGCTTCATTGGTCGATACCTGGAGGTGTGCCGCTGATTTTTCTCGTCGATTGGCTGTTATATGGGACATATTTTGCAGGATGAGATGTCATGTGTGTTGTACAGTCTTACTTGCAGTCTATACACATGCCTTTGTTGATCAGTTAGAAGTTCACCAGGCAGAGTCAGAATTTGGAGGGAAACAAAATATACAGAAGTTAAATAGATTGAAGATTGCAGCAAATTTCAAACAGACAACGAGCCTCGAGTTTACATCGCTGTTTTGGCCAGCTTTTCACCTGATCCGGTCGACCTGTTTTATGTCCTGAAACGGAACCAAGGTCAACTTAGGTAAGTTCTCGTCGCCGTGACCTGACTAAATTGTTATATTTTCAGCTTTGTTATGCACTGCCACCCTACTTATAAACGTTTGGCAGTTGAAGAATATTTAAAATCAGGTTGTGCTGCGAAATATAGCCCTCCACCATCTGTCCAGCCCACGAAGCAGAACAGGCGAACATCTATGTCAAAGGTGTTCCCTATACATGATCAAACTGCCCCCAGTGATTACAAAGGACGCTTAAGGTCTGGTACACTCTATTCAGTTTTCCTTGACAATTTTACAGTGTGCGACTTAAACTGACTGGACCGTGTGTATTGCGAAACACGGCAAATTTCAATTGGCCAACAAATAACTTGAACACCTATCACAGCCAGAAATAATTGTTCATGTGTACACTTCGATCGGAGCTGAGCAAACGCATTCTGCACCACATGAGTTGTGTAAAATAGAGCCTACAGATACTGCTATATATGTGGACCACGAATCTTTGGGATAACTAATTTGTGGATTACAACAATTCAATTCAATTCATTTCGGACAGAGTGCAATCACTGGAACAATCACATCAATCAATAAACAGAGAGAGAGGGGCCGATATATAACAATAGTAGGCCACGTACAAGAAAGTTGCAGACTAGATGGAGAGTCCTTATACGGACATATGTAACTATCAATTCAATGATCAAGAGGGAAGTAAATAGATTGCATATTGCCGAGATACATGTAACTATTATATTAAGGTGCATATCCTTGCATATATTAGTCAATGGGTAATTTGAATATCAATAGACCTACAGTCAGCATTTTGTATTATTACAAAGTATCGGGGTTTTTTTAGGAGAGATATCGTAAATATAGTTTACAACGAAATGATTGAAAGTGGACCGGCTGCATCACTGTGCAACACGTGTACCGCTAAGCCGAGATCTGGGACGAGTATATTGTGTCCCAGCTGAGATTTTCGGTGTTGGAATGAGTTCTAAATAAAGTGGGCGATAGGCCAGGGTACGGAGTACATCAGGAGGGATCAAGATGTAGTATTCCTATCTCATTCAGACTTAGGTGAAGAATGGATGGTTGTAAGTTGAGAAGAATTTGGAAAAGGTTACGCCTAAGGATATTATATAATGGACATTCAAGTAAAAAGTCTAATTCGTCTTTTACTTTATCTACACAGAGCTTGCAGAATCTTAGATGTGGTGGCGTTTTGGGTCTGGTGTAACGTCCCCTTTCAATTTCAAGTGAGTGAGCACTCAAGCATAAAAAGGTTACAGATTTCCAGCATTTCAGGCTGATTACAATGCTGAGATAAGGAGAGTACTGTGGCTCCGGTTTAATAGTACTATAGGTTCTGAACTTGCATTCAAGAGATCTGGTGCGTTCTTTAAAGATAGTGTTAATTGCAAGGTTATTTTTTCTTGTACATGCTCCAGAACTGTGGGGGAGTTGGTCAGGGCTGGTCGAAATAGTCGAGGCACTTTAGCATATGTTGTATAACTGAAGACCAAGACATAGAATTAGTACTACTGAGGGCTTCATCTGCTGAGTAAGCTTTGTTGAGAAGACGGTTAGGCTGGATATGCTCAAGCCTGATCCAATATTTTATCATGGTACTAAAGATATCGAAACGGATGCAGGATAGATACCTAGCTCTGCAAGTGCACCAATATTACTGGCCTTTCTAGGGAGGTACAATATAGATTTGCATATTTTAATAGTGCCTGCATTACCGGGGAACTTGTCCCAATTTGTAAATAGGTTCAGGCGTCGAAAATTTATTAGTTGTCTACCCCAGATCTCTGATGTGTTTATCGGTTTAACAACATAATTATAGATTTTCAAAAGTGTTTCAACCGGGACACATTCAGAGGTGCAAAGGGCTGTTTTTATTTTGTACCAGGCCCGTAATGATTTGGTTCGAAGCGTTCCCATAACAACAAGTACACGAAACGGACCAAATACCATAATTTATTTATTTTCTTCAGAATGCTTCAGATTTTCAGTATAACAGGCTCTATGAAAAGAAGTTGCCGGTTGCAAAAGGCAGCGATATCATTCTGTACTGGAGTACAAATGTGTATAAAATATATCTAGTTACTAGTACACATGATCTAAGAAACTGGAAAACCGGAGAATTTGTTGAAAATTTTGGTCTTGTGTACCAGGCTTTATACGCTTAACTTGCGCGTGCTTTTCAGCCAAGCTAGTGCATGAGCCGGTTGTTTGTTACATGGTGTGTTTCATTTGTGAACCGAAAAATAATTTTCTCGCGTTTGCTTTAAAAGTTATTAGCTTGAGAGAGAAAATACTGAATTTTAGTATTCTGAATTTTCATTGAGAAGAGTCAAAAAAATATGTAGTGTTTGAAAATATGTATTTGTTTGTTTGAACAAGTTTTGGTAATATTCTTGGAGGAAATTCTCTTTATATGCAAAATATTACACGTTTAACCAAAACAAGTCCAAGATATCCATATTACGTGGATTAATGCTAAACTTATACTAAATTATAGAATTATGCCAAAAAACTTGGAATGCTCTGTAATGATGTAATTCGCCACCATTCGCCACATGATTCCTCCAGCTGAAAATTGGAACAGGTGTTTGACTGAATGGTTACAATGTCGAACTGCATATTGGAGTAATAATAATAATATTATTATATGAATATGATTATCAATTCATATAATAATAATATTATATGAATATGATTATCAATTCATATTGATATATTAATATACTTGCATATCGTTCGTAAATAGTTGGATTGTACCCAGGAACACAAATTGTGTAGGTTTTCTTCAAAATTGTGTACCACTACACAATTATTGTGGATGTGCAATTTGTTACAGTGATTGTGTAGGCCTACCGTTTTTACAGAGTATGGTATGTCGAGCGTATACATTTATTTTTTATTGGGCCAGTCTGAGTAGTAGTATAAGCGTATTTAAAGTTCCATTGACCTCTTTGCACTTAAACTTGAGGGGTAACTCGTCATTTCCCTAAAGAATCCGACAGGGGGCGCCACCAGCTCAAGGCATGTACTGACATGTTCTGGATTGCATCAGCCTTGGCTGTGTGCCAAGTGTTGACCACTATAGTTCGGTTAACCTTTGACCTTTGTATTCCTCCGCTGTGATGCGGTCATGTCTGGCGGTGATGCGGTCGCCTCCGCGGAGAAAAAGTAGTCCCCAGAAAACAAATACGCTGCATGGTCCGATGGGGTCAAGTGAGGTATCAAAGTGAAGCATTCGTGAAGGGGCATCTGATGGGCTGGGTGCGGGGTTGAAATAGCGCCATTCTGCGCATGCGCGGTCGCCAAAGGGTATGGAAATAGACGTTTTGGAGCTAGGGGAGCCACTAATGGTCCGATGGGGTCGAGTGAGGTATCAATATGAAGCATTCGTAAAGGGGCATCTGATGGGCTGGGTGTGGGGTTGAAATATCGGCATTCTGCGCATGCGCGGTGGACCAAGGGTATGGAAATAGACGTTTTTGGGTCTTTGTGGGCCACTGGTGGTCCTATGGAGTCGAGTGAGGTATCAATGGGAAGCATACATGAGGGGGCATCCGACGGGTGGGTGTGGGGTTGGAATATCGGCATTCTGCGCATGCGCAGACAGGGAATTGTGGGAAAAGGGTATGGAGATAGACGTTTTCGGGTCTTTGTGGGCCACTAGTGGTCCTATGGAGTCGAGTGAGGTATCCATGTGAAGCATACATGAGGGGGCATCCGACGGGTGGGTGTGGGTTTGGAATATCGGCATTCTGCGCATGCGCAGACAGGGAATTGTGGGTAAAGGGTATGGAGATAGACGTTTTGGGATCTAGGTAAGCCACTAGTGGTCCTATGCAGTCGAGTGAGGTATCAATGTAAAGCAGTCGTGAAGGGGCATCCGCCTGGACTAGTGTCTCGGCCGTTGTCAACAGTCTGCGCATGCGCAAACAGGGAATTGTGGGAAAAGGGTATGCAAATAGACGTTTTGGGGTTTAGGTGGGCCACTAGTCGTCCGATGGAGTCGAGTGAGGTATCAATGTGAAGCACACATGAGGGGGTATCCGTCGGGTGGGTGTGGGGTTGGAATATCGGCATTCTGCGCATGCGCAGACAGGGAATTGTGGGAAAAGGGTATGGAAATAGACGTTTTGGAGTCTAGGGGAGCCCTTCATGGGTCTATGGAGTTGAGTGAGGTATCCATGTGAAGCACACATGAGGGGGCATCCCCCTGGACTAGTGTCTCGGTCGTGGTCACCAGTCTGCGCATGCGCAGACAGGGAATTGTGGGAAAAGGGTATGGAAATAGACGTTTTGAGGTCTAGGGGAACCCCTAGTGGACCGATGGAGTCGAGTGAGGTATCCATGTGAAGCATTCGCGAAGGCGCATCCGAAGGGGTGGGCGACACGTGGAACTGACGTCATTCTGCGCATGCGCAGTAGACCAAGAGTATGAAAATAGACGTTTTGGGATCTAGGGGAGCCCCTAGTGGCCCGATGGGGTCGAGTGAGGTATCCATGTGAAGCCTATGTGAAGGAGCATCCGCCTGCTCTAGCGTCTGGTCCGTGTTTGACATTCTGCGCATACGCAGGCAGGGAATTGTGGGAAAAGGGTATGGAAATAGACATTTTCGGGTCTAGGTTGTCTATTATGGGTCCGATGGAGTCGTATGAGGTTTTATTTTGAAGCTCTCGTGAAGGGACATCCGACTGGACTCATGGTTCGTCGGTGTTCAAGAGTCTGCGCATGAGCAGTCTGGCTGTAGTATAGAAATATACACATGGGTGTGTGTTTGGGGTACTTAACCTCATATGGGTCCATGGTTGTGGTTTGATGGTGTGGGTTCTGCGCAAGTGTGTGTGTGTGACGTCACTTCGGGTTGCACTAAAACTACCTCCGAACACAGAAGAGTTCCAATGTTTCCTTCGACCTGATGCATGTACTTTCAACATCCGGGTTACTCACCGCCTGTATGGAATGCATGTATCCCGTAATGCCCACTCTTACCCTAGACCAAAGCATGTACTTGGTCTGTGGGCTGATTTCATTGGCTCTCTATTTTACTGCAGTGCTCTTGCATTGTTTTCTAGGCATTGACGGGTTATATTTGATCCCATCCTAGGCCACTGATTGGCTATTTTCTCAACCCATTCATGGACTGAATCCACACATGTCCCACATGGGGCATTCATGCTCACACAGAAAACACGCAAGACAGATTTTTGAGATCTCATTTTTTTATTCAGTGAACATCAACAACGTGAGAACAACCACGTGAAAAACTGAAGCCCGGAACAGGGGGGCTTTACGTGAAAAAATTTAAGCCCAGAACGGGACTTGTACATTGAAATGAGCGGCAGCCCAGTCATATACGAGTACATCTCGGTCCTCGGCCTTGGGGTACTCGTCAAACATGTGGACGATCGTCTGCATGGAATGTCCCCGACATCGATGGTACAGGTAAAACAAGCAATATTGTCCGCATACACTACTGGTCAGGCTTTGCAACGTTTTAGTATTCCAACACCACGTCTCTGTGCCTTGATCCATGAAGTCTGTTAAATCGGGATGGAGGGGTGGTAGGCCGTACGGGTCAAAGTATTCGCCCCGCTCTTCTGTCAAGTACACGGCCACCCAGTGTTGACCGGGCCGATTCATCGGGTCTGTATTCAGGACGTAAGCAGCAGGATACACACGGTCTGATGGGAACACATCTCGGGCGAACACTCCTTGAAATACCATGCGTGTCCCTGGGTCATTCTCCAGCACGGTGCGTATCTGGTCTGTGTCCATGTTAGGTGGCAAAGTCACACAGGACGTTACGGCTTCTATCGATTTGAATAATGTTGTCAAACTCAGCGTAGCAAATCACATTGATGGTTTTCGGTAAAGGTGTCCCGAAATGCAGTTCCAAGCGTAAGTTGCCTTTCTTGACGAGACTCAGTTGATGATCGTTGTCTAAGGTGGGGGTCAGATCGAAACAGAACAATGTGTATCCTTTGCCGAAATCGTCTCGACTGACCATATTTCCCTCGTCTTGGTTGATTTGGCCAGTTGCTGTGAAGAGGTTCAGATAGCTCCGGATGTAATTGTCCGTTCCAAAGTTAGGTTGTAAGGGGCGTGCCGGTACCTGTTGGCCATCCACATGCAGGGCCACAAAATTGATGTTGAACGCTTTTAGGTTGAACGGATTCCTCGAGAGTGTCCCATTATAACTGACGTTGTCCACACAAGCTAGGGTTAAACGCTTGGGCAAATCCCCCAGGAACAGGTTTTCTTGATTGACAATCATATTCCCTTTAGGGACGGAAAAGACCTTGGTCTGTACTCGTCGAATCGGGTACTGGGCTGGTTTTTTCTCCAAGGCTCTGATGTGCCCCAACTGTACACCTGGGCTCGGTTTCACTTTGCGTACAAAAAGACTTGCCTCTTGGATGACAATGTTATACTCGAGGTCCTCATTCGGGGCCATCAAGGCAAACGCACTAGTCGTATTTTGACAGGTACTCCATTCAAGAGGTATCGGTCCTGCATGAATAAGTCCGCATGCAGACGTCCCATCATATCGACCGAGTGACTCTCTGCTGTGGCATCCACTCGCTCCGTGTAGCCGTCATTATCAGGACTCGCTTCCATCTTGCCTGGGGTATCTCGGTAGAACAACGGGGCTGTCAAATACGACTTTTTAGCGTCACGCCCGTAGGATAACAGTGTTTCGATGTAGGCTCGGTACGGGTACGTGTTCGTTGAGACGCTCACCAGTTTATCACTGAGGGCTATATCCACTTGCTGGAATAGCGAATGAAGCCAGAGATTCACTGGACCCACGGGTGCATCTGCTTTGAGGACTGACCCATCTTTATTGGTGATTTTAGCTTTCACATATAGGTACGTATGGGCTAAATCCAGGTAGGTCGTATCTGCGTTGGTGATGGTGAATTCAATGGGGCCTGTGGCTGTAATGCTGGAAAGGGGTAGATGTTCCACCCATTGGCCCTCTTCGGCACTGGTCTAAGTAGGTGGGACGGTCCATAAATCAAATTCACTGTTGGTAGAAGGACACGACTCGGCGTGGATGAAAGCCATGTTTAAGAAAAGATATCCTGGGTCTTCGATGTGTGTCGTCGCTGAGGTCGGTCGTCGACTGGTGCGTGGTCTCGGTGGTGCAGGTCTTTTATTCCCTACGGTGCGTTGTGCTTTGGTGACCAAGACGCCTCCTGCTTCTTTGGCTCGGCGTTTCAGTGCTTCTTTGGGTGCCGCACCGCCCAAGACATCACCCGCGACTTGCAGTCCACTGCGTACCGCTTGTTTGCCGATCGCTTTGACCCCACGCGTCACCAAGGGGAGGAACGTTTTGACGATGCTCCCGAGTATGTTCCCCAGTCCATGTCCTCGTTGCATGCGTGTACCTGCAAAGACCGGAAAGCTACCCCCAGCCTGTTGGGTATAATAGTCCATATAGCTGCGTGCATCACACTCGTAAGGCACCTTCATTATGCAAAGTGAACCCCTCGGACTTGACAGAAATGAAGTGTCAGCACCACTTTCCCATGCTCGAATGCGATCGGTTGACCGGTGTCGTCTCTTATATCGATGACGATGGAGCTAATATCGGTCTGACTGACCGGTAGATACACGATATGCCTGAAACTGTGGGTGACTTGAGCTCCATACGTGCCTTTCACCGGGCAGACGCGCAGTAGAGGTACGTTGCTGTCGCCGACAATGTGTGCATCGACCACGTCCGAGTAGATGTACAGGCCATACATACCACCACGCATGTCCATCGGGATGTGGGCTCTCTCGCCAGTGGGGCCAGCGTACCCCCGTAGATGGAGACCCAGCATTTGCTGTAGGGTAGGACTGAGTTCGACACTCACGTTGGGGCTGAGCGTGAGATTGGCCTTGTCGTTGTGTGCGTTGTAATCGAAGTCCACATGATTTTTGAAGGGGAAAGATTTTATGGGTTTTGAAGTATTCGTGACGTCTCGTAGAGACTTATAATGCATCAGACTTCTCAGGCCACCCATGAACTCCTTGGGGGTATCGTATTGACCTTCGGGTAGTTTGAGTCGAGTTTCTTGTCCTTCGTAGGTCACCTCGTACCATATTTCATTGGCTCGCACGTTGTACCACGAGTAAGGGTATTGGATATCCACGAGTCCACATTCCCAGCGTCCAGGTAAATGCAACGGTTGCGGTAACTGGGTCACGTACGTGGTCAAGGTGTTGTCAGGAAACACATCAGCCGAGCTGTTACTGGGTAGGGTGAGGTAAAACATGACGACTGAGCTTTCCTGCTGCTGCTGTTGGTTTTAATACTTCTCCCAGCCCTTGGGCGCTAATCGCCGTGATGCTCGCGGTGACTTAGCTCTTGGTGGTTGCAGGGGGTGGCGTGGTAAAAGGGGTGAAAAAGTAGGTGCCCGCCGTGGTGGTGATTTGGGGGGTGACTCCGGTTCCCAAGGTTGTGGTGAGAGTCGTGGTGCACGACTGGGCGATTGCATAAAGGCCCAGCGCTGGGGTTCCCCACCAATTCCTGTGGTACATGCATGTCTTTCAAGCCTTGAGCGAAGACCTCCCATCCTCGAGGATCCGTGTGCGACCTGCGTTGACGCATCAGGTCATTCACTAAATCCGTCATGTGGGTACCGGGGACCACCTGATTCTGTACCAGTAGTTCACCTTTATCATTCCAAGTCATGTTAGGATTCTGTTTCATTCGTTGTAATACCAGGCCAGCTTGTTTCTTGAACGATGCAGGTACACTCTTCAGGACTTCGTCTTCGACCCACTGTGGGGCTGTGGGTGGTACCCCTGGTAATGGCGGCTGTTGGGGCGGTGCTGAGGTTGGTGGTGGTGGTGCTGCTGCTGGGGTAGAGAGGGTTTTGTATTGGTCCATGAACGTCATGTACCGCTGAAGCGTTTCATTGTACTGTTGTACTTTCTCACTGTCGCTTAACCCCGGTCGTTGTAAGATCTGACCCATCTCTTCATCGAGTGTGTTTATCGTCTTCACCGTAGAGGGTACGGGGTACGGTGATTGGAGGGTTTGAAGGAGCCGAGGTTCGACGAGGACCATTTTTTTCGTGTGGTTCATTGTCGGCCGAATAGTCCACCCAATACTGGACCCAACACGGAAGCCGCCAAGGGTGCTAAAATGGCTCCGAGAAAGCCGCCTTGCTGTAACACCTTTTTCTTTTGTGTTTGAGAGATGCGCTTCTGGACTAAGGTTCGCAGACCTGTCTTATGCTTGGCCAACTTCGCCTTCTGAGCCGGAGTCAGTGGTACGTTCCCTTTTAAGATATTGAGTCCAATCTCACACAGACAGCACACGAGAGCAGGGTCTGCGCCGCGTACAATGGTTCGAACCAACTCGGGTGGAGCCGTCTTCAATACACGGAGCGTCGGAGCATGCTTCCGTACTCGAGCAGACATCATGTACAACTGATGCTAGAATCCACAACCCCGCCCTTTTTATCTACCTACCTCGTGAATATTGAACAGAGACAAAGTCAACCATGATGTGGTATTCATTCTTTTTATCATCCCCAACATCAAACACACCCCAGCTGCGGGGGAACCACTGTGGGTGTGTTTACATTATTTTTGCATGTACACGTGGTGGGTCTCTCCGGGAAAGATGCCGGTCCGTAGGCGAAGGTGGTCGGGAGTGGCTTGCTTCAGGTCGAAGAGCATAT